>JAPZEB010000025.1:28019765-28038238 GCA_029783705.1 Chaetodon striatus | reverse complement strand
AAGCTCACACATCAAAACTGACATGTCAGACTTTGTACAGAGAGCTCACAAATGTTCTCTGTCTCTATATCTCTCTCTCTCTCTCTTTCACACACACACACACACACACACACACACAGGCGGTATTTGTACAGACACTTGCACAGTGCTTGCACATGCACAGTTCAATTGCAAGTATTTATTCTGCTTACAGTATCTGTCCTTGGTTTAACCAGTCACTAGATTATGGCACCTTCTTTCTCAGTCGCAAATGCAAAGTATTCTATCCAAGCCACATTAAGCCAACTAAAAACATGAGGGAAAGGAAATACAGAATTTTAGGTTATTATTTTTACCTTTTGAAAGACTAGTCCTCCACTCAATAACATGTTTATCTTTTTTTATGTCTCTAAAATGTTGGATCTTGAAAATACTTACTTGTGTTTATGCAAGGTTTGTCACTAGAAAGATATTTTTACATGCCTCTACAAAAAGGAGTGATAATGGTGCATTTCCCTAAAATCTAAGATTCAAATGTACAGTGGGTTAGATAGATAAGGAGCATCACTTATACGAAAGCCAATTGCTGTTTAATAAGATAAACACATATCAACGAGGGAACAGATTTTGATACAACACCAGCAAAGAACACTCAAGCCTACAGTGCAGAGCGGACCTGTCAGTACATAGAGCAGAGTTAGCTTTAGCATAGTTAAAGTTTTGTTAGCAAATGTGGTAGAATGTGCAGTTTTTGGATGTAAACTGAATCCTGAAGTTTCCTTCCGCTAACTAATAAAACCCCATCGTAGAAGATAAAAGGTGCTAACTTACCATTCTGATACATCTGCTAGTCACAGAATTTCATACACAACAGATCTTCCTGGTCTGACAGAGGCTCAAACATGTATGACTGAATGTTTCCTCTAATGCTAACACCAGCCATCTTGATGCACTGTTCTTTCACCAGTCAACATATGCCAAGCAGCACTGAAGAAAGCAGAGAGCAAAAGTGAAACCCACCACATGTAGTGGTGATAGGTGAAGCAGATTTAGTATTTCTCAATGAGCAAGAAAGAATAGATCGGTTTCCAGCCCCTTTTAGGTGTTTTGTTGTTGTTGTTTTTTCCCTTTTTATGTGGGGAAACCATGTTAAACAAAATGTTAATCGTAGTAGAGTATTTTTGCATACTTTAAAACATGTCTTAAGGGGGCCTTTAATATATATACACTGATGTAAATGAGCGTATATTTGCAAAATGTCATCAAAGCCTTCCAAATAATATGCTCTACTCTCCACAGTATGCTTTCTGCCCTTATTTAATTCTTCTTTCTTTCCACCCAACCCTAACAGACCTAGTTCAACCCTATGCCTGCTTTGTATTACTCCCCTGTCCATACGTGGTTCAGTCTCTATGCATTCTACAATCCATTTCTCCTGTTCCCCGCCACCCAGCCTATCAGTGCCAATTCATCTTACAGGATGTTGTAGAGCTTTTCCTACCCTCTTCTAGCTTCCTCTCCTTTCTCCTTGCTTTCTCATGTCTTCCCTGCCCTGTTCTCTCTTTTTCTATAGAATTTCCTCTGTTAGGCCTTCTCCTGTTTCTCTCTATGTCCTTATTCCCCCTGTTTTGTCTCCTACTCTCCCTCATCTCTGCAGGATGTTGCTGAACATTTTCTACATGTGCCCTCTTCTGTTCTTCACCTCCCACTTTATTTGGTCTCCTTGTTGCTCCCTCTCATCAGTTTCTCTCTGGTCAGCTCACAGGATGCTGTAGAGCATTTCCTGCCACAAGGGCTACAGGAAAGAGGCCGAGCACAGCCTTGTTTGATGTGCCATCTCCTCTAATTCTTTACACCTGGACCATTCTCTGTACAGATTTTCTACGAAACAGAAGTACTCTTTCTTCATTTCTTCCTTCCTACAGCATACTTCACTCAATTTCTTCCTGCAGCGTCTTGCTTTACAACATACGATTCTGTTCAGTATGTTTTTAAGTGGGTAGAAACTCCATTCCACAGAGGCACAGGGGGCTGACGTGTTAGCATCATGTCTTTCTCATCTCTTAGTTCCTTCTAATAAAAACAAGGCCCACTCTGGTCTCCAGCTCAACACAGACACTGTTGGAGCTCTGTTTTGCATGTTTTCTTAAACTCCCCTCCTGCTACTTCTTTTATTATTCGTCCCCTTTTTCTGTCCATTTCTTTCTCTTTGTTTTTTCCCATTAAATGTTCTCAGTGCCTGCAGCTGTTTGGATGCCGGCATGGTGGTCAGAAGTTTTGGCACTGTGTTGTTTGAATGCCATATTTTCACAGCACTGCCTGTTTAGAGTTGTGGTTTGTCAGGAGCCTGGCCCGTAGGGGCCACTTCCTCCTCACTGTTCTGGAGTCACTGTACCAAAACACTGACTGGTGAGAGAGGAGAGGGGAGAAAAAAGAATATGATGTTATGAGATGGAGGAAACTAAAAAAAAGAGTATAGAGAATTATTGCGGAGGCAATTATGTAAAGATGACGGTCAAGCAACAATAAAACATAGAACTGAAAGCAAGGAACAGAGGAGAGGTGTTGCAGCAGGAAACTGTTTGTGGATGCTATATTCCACAAGAATGTGCCTCTTTTAATTTCTCTATCATTATGTTTTATTGAGTTTTGTTTTGTTTTTTTTTGGTTTCATGCACTGTTCCCTAATTAGTACTACTTCCTTAGTTTCTACTCACTCTGTGTCACATAGCAGTTTCCTCTTCTCTGTCACTTTTTAGGACTTCATCTCCCTTAGCTTCTTTCTCTTTTTTGTGGTTCTCACATTCTGCATGGTTCTTCCTCCTTATTGGAACAAGGTGCAGTGCCAGCAAACAGAGAAACATCCAGCTCAAGCTGATTCTCAGAGTACACTGTCATTGCACATGTTCAGTGTGACTGGCTCCAGATGAAGCTGATTGAGTGCAGCCTTTATTCTAACTCACACCTCCTGTACGTCTCTGAGATGCAGCCATTTTAGCAACCTGATAAGGGCATTCTGAGTACACGAAATCTCTTCTCATGTGACATTTCTGTCTATTCTCAATCTCTTTGACCAATATCTCTCCCGTCCCCTCCCAATACGGAAGTGAGAACGTTAATCTAATTTAAACCACAGCAGTTGGATCACTTGACTTGCAATTGAAGCAGTGGGATTGGTGTGATGAAATGCAAACTTGTTCGATGACAGTGTGATGCCATTTGACACAACAGATATCAGCCAGACAACACAGCTGTCACAGCCTTTAGTGACAGTGATTTGTATTGACATGTTTCTTAATAGTTTTACGTGGAGGGATTAGAAGACTGTGGGGTCTCAATTGTATCTTACTTTTTAGATCATGCATTTGCACTAGGGTGGCAGTTCCATACCAATCAATTATCAGTGCTTTGAAAACATAGTACCTCTGTGAGAAAATTATCCAGATAGGCTTTTTTTCAAGGTAGGCATTTTGGCATACCACAGTAGGATAAGAATAGGTGTGAATCATTAATAATTGCTCACTGTCACACTGTGGTGGCTTACCATGACACTTGAATAGAAAGGAGCCATAATTAATGTCATTAGGAATACCCGTACTTTTCCCACTAAGTCAAAATGTCTCCTATGAAGTTGTCAGACTCAGAACTAAGTTGCATTCATCTCAGTCTGTTAACATTCCCTTTACTTCAGCTGCATTTGTGCTACATTTACATTTTCTTTCTTGCTGATTTTAAAAGAAGCTGCAGTCTTTTCTTTAAGTCCCTCTCCCATCCCGTTTTTGTACCTTTTCTCCATTCTTCCCTCCCTCTCCCTCCCCAAATCAACAGCACAGTGGACTTAGGTAAGCCCGGGAGTTCACTACCCCCATGTGATTTCCTCAGTTAGAGGGGGGAAAAGGGGGAAATCTCCCATATAGAAATGTCACTTTGTATAAATACACTCCGCGGTTTGGATGAATGCGAGATCCGCCTCAGAATTATAAACACTGGCTCTGCAGTCATTTACAGAGGAGGAAGAATTAGCTGATGTAGGAAGCATGTGTGCCCCACATTATTGTAATTATTTTATGCTGTTTTTCCTTGCTGACATAAAAGTATTTGGACACTATCTCATGAGAAAGCGCATGTAGTTCTGTAGTCTTGGGCCGCACCAGGGGCTTCTAAGCTGCTCTCATATTCTCAAAGTCCGGCCTGTCTCTCCTTAAAGCTTGTGATTTAGACATAAGTTTTTAATTCCATTATGTGGGAGCTTCCAGCAGCAAGTCGTTGTATTTTGTTTCATTCCGCCTTTGTTTGCTGGAAGGAAATTTGAATTAGAACAAAATGTTGTTTAAGGTCAAGGCAAACGTCAATGAGAAGGACCTACTGTTTTAGCTATCCGATTACATGTTTGTTCAGCCTGTCTGCTAAACCTGTAGCATACGTTAACCTAATCAAATATGGCCATCATTTCCCTGACTTTGTTTAGGAAAATTTTCATTCTTTATCCGAAGAAGGATAAGGCCTTGATATGTAATCTCGTTGCTTTAAACATTTGTCAGAATTCAATAATTGCAGTAAACAATGTGTAATCAACTTCAAAGTGCTCTGCCAAAGACCCTCATTTTCACAGATAAAAATGAGCATCTTCAAAAAATACACACAACACGCCTGTGTGTACACTAATGCAAACCAGCTTGGCAATACTGAACCGCTTAATCAATATCAAGTGGAAAAAACAGTAGTGGTTCATGCTGTTGGATCCATAAAGTGGGCCTAATTTTACAGCTCCATAAAACACCCTCCGTGCCGGAGCACAAAGTGAACAATTTATGTGCAGAAGTAAATCACAAGGAATGCTCTGAAGACTATAACCATCTTGGTTTTAGACTCATATCATAACGAGAATGTATGTTGCATGTGCGTGTGAGCATTATGCTTTAATGGATAATGCGGTTTCAGTTTTGCCATAGATATCTTGTGTTTATGTGTGCTATGCCTGCTTGGGCTGGTAGTGTGTGGTCATGGTCTGGAAGACTACCATGTATTTCTACTCAACAAGTGATAAGATTTGGGAATGATAAGAAGATCTGCTCCAAGTGTTTTCTGACAATCTGGACAGCATGTCTGATACAACATGTGAGGTGCAGCTGTACAAGTATTGCTCTCGCTGCATCATCAATTATCGTCAATCTACTTGAAACTGCGTCAGCTGGAATAAATGGTTTTGGTCCTGGGTGATTCGGACTCCTTTATGTTTCAAAAGAGGTTTGATTCACTTCAGGCTTTGTCAATCAGACCAGTGAACACGCTGAGTGCCTTGCCAGAGACCAGGGACAGACTTTGGATCTGGAATCTTCCTCCAGCAAAAGGATTATTTTCCTTTAATTAGTGTAAAAGTAGCATTGAGGTATGTGCCTGTTCTACTTTAGCTTGATGAAAATGACTGCATATGAGGGCAAGCCAGATCCTTGGCTACCCCTGCCATGTTCCCTACTGCAGCCAGTTATGAATAATCTATTCCACGCATGTGTTTAGTGATTAATTAAAGATAAGGCCTCTCAAATTAAAATGGCAGTGGGATTACATCATTGTGAAATTGCTTGGTGGGGACACAATCTGTTTTCAGTCTGAGGTTTGAGGAAGTCAGTGAGGCATTCCCTTCACACCTCTGCATCAGGGACCCACTGCAAAAACTCTGCCTGACATGTTTTATAAAGGCAGCGTTATGTCTGTTTTCAGAGCAGGGAGGAAGCATATCAAATCTGTAGCTGCTAACAGAGGAAGTGATTTCACAAGCGCTGGCCCACACAGTTTTATGGGAAAAATGGTAGCTTTGTCCTGTGGTGACACACATATGACTCAAAGCAGCACCTTCCAAGTGAAAATATTGTAAATGCCACCATCTAGAATGGACTGATGCATGCACACGTTCACACGCAAAAAATGTCAGCCATTTTCAGCAGAAGCAAGATCTTAGTTTTTTCACAAATGAGGATCCTAGGTGCCTTTTGCGGTAGATCCATTGCAGATGTACCTACTGTTTGAAGAAATCCAATGAGAAGTCAGTGCCCTTAAAAAGTCGATGAATTACTGTCCCTGTTACCCAGGAATGTTCCGTGCTTAGAGCTACATGCAAGCAGAAGCAGGAGAAGAGCACAGTTAAGGCTAAACAGACCAGACAAAGTGTGTGTGTGTGTGAAGCAGAACAGAAGCAGTGGAGATGAGGACGACATCTGTGCATTTCAATAAAAGGCCCTTGCAATGCTATTAGCAGGGACAAACTGCAGAGTACTTCAGACTGAAATGTAAGTTTGGAGTTGCATCAACATTGTGACTGATATACAGCCAAGGATATATGATATTATACGGCTTTAAAAATACTCTCTCATCATAATGCATTAACAAACGAGTAAGTGTCCACTATGTGATTGTAGCAAACTGTGTGTTTTTACTGTACAATGAATCAGGGAATATGATGAAAGATTAGCAGTTTAATTTATATAGTCACTGGCATGTGTGAATTCCACGAAATACGCATTGGCTGAAGCCAAATGAAATATCTGTTCAATCTTCACTCATGGCTTCTTTGCAACATGGAGCTGTGATGCAAGGAGCAGATTTTGAATTAGTGCATGATGAGCCTATAAATTACACCGGCCAGACTGACATCTTTAACAGGCCATCATGGCGAGCACATGTTAGCCAGTGTCTTCAGAGCAACACTTCTAATACCGACTGTGTTTATAACAATATAACTTCTCTGACATGTAAACTGCACGGGAGATAAATGACTCCTGTAATTAAGATATGTTGAAATCAAAGTGCAAACACTGACTTTTGGTATGCACCATGTCACTGTAAACAGAGGGCCTTCTTCTGTAGCGCTTTCTCAACTCCTTACTATCATGTACCATTGTCTTGAGGGTGGTATGGGCTTGAGCAAAGCCCTGCTTGTATTGTATATAGAAGTAATAGTTTCCTCGTAAGATCTTGTGTAAATATGATATAATTGGTTGAGTATGAGTGTCTTTAAAGTGCAATCAGCCTAATGAATAACAGGCTTCTGTTGGGAGCAGCAGTGGAGATGAGTAATGCTGTTGGGCTAAAAAAGAATAGATTATTCAATTTTTGTCATGGGAAAGTGTCACTACATCAAAGCCTTGACACAATGGGGAAAACAACAATTTATGTTTATTGCGTATTGTTCCAGTGAGGAAAAAAATCAACTATAGATTGGAATTGTTGTACTTGGCTTAAAACACCCACAAGTAAGTACCTTGTTATTGCCAAGTGTGACAAATTTGGAGTATTGTTGTAGCTTAGTTGTCTTGGATATTTTGTTGTTTTTGTGACTGTGTTTGACTCCTGTTGAAAAAGCTCTTGTCATCAAAAATGATTTTAGTAGCAGCAGTATAAAAACCCCTGAGTGACTGGGTCTTATATTCTGCTGACTCGCGTTGTTCCACGACATCATTTTCCCCTCTCACTCCGAGGGCTGCTCAGCGTTCTAATTCCGAGCCTTAATTACTATAATTGGTAGATGCAAATTAACAGCAATTGGACTTGACTGGGGTCATAAATCCACAGCTCAGAAGTTGCCGAATTTCTGGCAATTCAGAGCGGACCACCGTAGGCAGGGGTGCTTAACTTACTAAGTAATTGCAAGTTTCATGAATCATAATGCTTATGAATTCCCCCTCGGCACACATACAGGCCCAGTGGGACTCAGCTTTAAGCCTCTGGGAGTCATAGCAAGCGGATTGAGGAGCCACTGTGCAGCTTTGGCCTCTCCACCTCTCCACATCAGACATACCATGGAGGAGCTGCTGGGTGCTAATAGTTTTTGGCTGATAACATTCTGAGCCACAGAGAAAGAATAACAAAACCTCAACTGAACACTTTCTTTTTTAGAATTTATAGATGAGTTATACTATTTAGGCTGCTCTCACCAAAAAATTTCCTTTTGCATTTGCACAGACCCCTCCACAAAATTAAATGACACAGCAAGACATGCACCATCAGGGGTTCACGTAGCATGTGCTCTTTCAGTTCAAATATACAGTAGTTGAGGTCTGCTCAAAACAAAGAACACAGAACACTCATGAAATATAGCACATGTGTGCGTACAAAACTAATTTAGCTTGACTTGGCCAAATTAAGCCAGAGATCTCAACGAAATTTCTACTCGGTATGTATGTTCAACAAGGAGAGCCGACGCAGAGGGCCCCGTCTCTCCTCAACACACACTTACAGGCATTTGCACACGCACATTTACATACACTCCTGCCTCTGTTGAACGTGTAAGCAGACATGTATTGCATGTGATTGTTGGGGAAATGGAGTGAAAAACAGGTCTGGGGTTGTGGGTTCAGGTTGCGGGTTTCAGAGTGACGAGATCCAGAAGCCAGCGGCGCTTGGTATTACCCCGGTGCTTCCTGCCCTGTTGGCCTGGGGCAGGGGATGGGGATGGGGTGGGATAGATGGAGTTTGAGAAAGGAAGGTGGGAGGCCATTTAAAGCCAAGGGCCATGATACACCCTGCCCCACAGGATCCCCTCGGTAAGAGTCTATAACACAGCCCACTGCTCCCTCACTCCTACCATTGGGCCCTGAGCCTCAACCAGATCCCACTGTGGTTTGTTTTACAACCTTGAACCACGGTTAGCCTTCAAAACCATAGCTTTGGTAATCAGGCACTTCTAAGATTCCACTTTCGCTCTTTTTCAACAAGCCCTTTTACTTACTTACCCATTGGCTGTGCTCAATATGATTCTGTATCCATGTAACACTCTTTAAACATATTTCACTTTGTTTTTCTTGCAATTCATTCTCTCCTATCGTGCAAGTTCTATATTCCAAGTCTGGATGCTGTTTCAAAGTTGTGTGCAGAAGCAAAGTAAATCCTCCACTGGTTACACCTAATGCTTCTATGGCATGCAGCAGCAGTGTGTGTCTGCATGAGCTCATTTGCTATTTATCAGTATATACATGCGCATTAGCTAATTTGTGTGCTAACTGGTGTGTTATGCGTGTGCCCAGAAGGTTCCTCCTCGAATCCTATTACCACTTAAGCACACGTTCCCAAATCTGCTGCATGTTAAGCACTCAGTCCTCCCACACGTCTACTTAATAACACAAATCATGATTGATGCTCTGCCCAGCACATGCATAGACCCAAAGAATGCTAAACAGAGGAACATAACTTGCAATTAATTGCCCATTTGTAAATTTGTCTGCATATCTGCTGTTCAAAGGAATTTGGAACATCATTATTTTTTTCTTTAGTGATGAAGTACCAGTGAATTGCTCTTTCCAAGTCCTGCATTCTAGATACATAACACTGCCATGCCTTCACTATTTTGTCTGCTGTTTCCCACTGGAGGGTTTGAATTGGATGGAGGTTTTGACTTTGAGCCATAATAATGTTGGACGCGAGCCCTCATATTTCAGCTCTGATGCGAGAGCGGCCCAGTGGCTTTTCGGACTCAAATTGGGTTTAAATTGTGTCAGAAGAGGGAGAAATGTTTTTTAAAATAATAGCCACGAATGCCATGAAACAGAGCGTTCTTACTGCAGAGCTTTTGATCCGTTTTTATAAATAGCAGAATTTTGTCGTAAAAAATAATGTTTCTGTGGTCTTTTCCTGCAATTAAAATAAGGTTGGCTCGGGAACAAGGGCAAAACTAAGTACTTGTGTTTGAGAAAAATTTCACTCCCTCACCCGCTCTCTCTCCCTCTTCTCCCCCCTCTTCCTCCCCTCCCTCTATGCCTTCCTCATCTGCAAAAGCATGTCATTTATGACTTGTTATTTTCATTTTGCTCCATATTTTCCACATGGTAGTGGCAGGCAGATGTCTGATAATGGCATCTGAGACACAGCAGAAGGGTGTGTTCCACCTGCCTCGCTCTGTATGTTTTTAGTTCGTCCGTGTATATGGTGGGCAGAGTGAGTGCCGTGCTTTCCCAAGGCATTCTCTGATTCCTCTTGGCCAAGCAGTGTGGTCTTCACATGACCAATCAAATATGTCAAACCACCAGTGTTTTCCTCCCACATGTACAACAAGAAAGTCTGGCTTCAATTATTATTGCACCCCAAGGGGAACTTCCAAAATTCCTCCCCTCCTCATTTGTCAGAAATGAAGCTCTCTCGTTTCCTGCGATTGGCTGAAATATGTCTTTTGATATTAAATCACACCAGTTTCCACTGGCTGCATGACCAAGACAAATGTTTATCATATTTATTTATGTCATTGGAGATGACCCTGCAGCTCAGCAATGCAGGGACTTGGCTGCAGACTCCCATGTAATGTTGATTATGAGTAAGAGAGTCTCCTAAATAAGCTGAAGTTAAGAGATAATTTGGAAAGCATATGAGGTAACTGTGGTTTGTTTAATGTGAAAAATACAGTTTGGGGTTGGGGAGGGTGATGGAGGTACTGTTACAAAAGCCCTAATGAATCTAGACTGACACATCCCACCCAAATCTTACAGGGCTCTTGGTTTGATTTATATTATACTCTGTTGATAAATGTGGTTCCAAATGTTGATTAAGGATCTGTTTCACTTGTTTGTATGTCAACAAATCCAGCTAAATCCAGTTATACACCTCTGATCTCCCATTGCCATTGTTTTTGTACTTGGTGCTTATTGTCATAACATCACGCTCTGGTAGAGGCCTTTCCAGTGTGGCTAAGGGAGAGAAACGCTATATGAAAATTGCCATTGACGTTGCCGAAACAAATAAAACTACTCATGCTGCCGCTACATCTGTAGCCATTTTAAGCCCTTATTTATACCATTTAAGCTCTCATTTGAATTCACCAGCACAAATAAACATATCATAACGAACCGAAAGCCCTGATGTCATATGCAGATGTTGAATTTTGATTATTCCTTTTGCCTCGTGAATTCGTCAGGATCTTGTCTCTCAAAGGCAAAATAGATGACATCATTTTTTCTTGGCGCTGATGGGACAGTGTTTGCTCACTTGACTCTAGCAGCTCAGCTGCAGAGACAGCGCTGCCCACTCCTGACATATCTCTACATCTCTTCTACCATATCACAGTTTGTGTATACTGTAGAAGTCCTGTGTTTCTGGAGACAGAAATAGAAGGAGAGAGGCAGAAAGAGCACAAGTCTCCAGACTACTGTGCCGTCCAGCCAGGGGTTTAAGCAATGTTTACTGTCAGTGATAAGCTGGCATAAATCTGTTCTTTATAAAAGGCAAATGATTTCACCTGAGGCCTGTGGAGCTATTTATCCGAGGCCTGGCTGTACCAGAGGCTTTGATTTAGTCATAAATCATCCTGCAAGAAGCTTGTGCTTCTAAACCACTGAGTAGGCAGAGGGCAGAAAGAAGTCAGTAGTGGTTAGGGCCTGCTGCCAGAACCTCTTTACTGGTTGAGTATTACAGACTACCTGGTCTACTCCTGGAGTCATTTACTTTGTTGTAATTGACTTTATAAGTATAGGCTGACCCAATGTGACCCCAACAACAATAAATAAAACCTATTAATGTTTTATACATTTAGGTTAGTTGGACTTTTACACACCTGTTAGTTGAATGTGATTTATGCTTTACCCCCTGCAATATGTTGTCGACCTTATCTCAGTCTTCACTCAACCAAGGCTTCGTAGAATTAGTAATACACAACATGATTTTTCATGTGATTCAAACAAACGGTGTTTTCTTTCTCTTCCCTCTAGACGTGCATTGCACCTTGGCATCTTGCGTGACCCGGGCTCAGAGGTAGAGGACAGGCAGTATCAGGTCGACCTCCAGTCCATCAACATTGGAACGGCTCAGTGGGAGCAACTCAAGCCAGAGAAGGAGGGAACCAAAGGAGGTGTGTCCACTGAGAGTGAGAGGAGCTCCCAGAACCCGGCCCTGGAGTGGAACATGGCCAGCAGGTCAGGACACACTTTAGTATTGATTTTGAAAAACACTATTGATTTTTTTACTTTGCATGCAAAGACTCATGGCAGTGGTTAATTTTGTGTTGTGTTTAAACCGCCGACTGCTTGATCCGTCAGTATTGTAATTTATCTTCAGCCTTCAGCCCCTTCCACTCCAACATAACAACATATTGCTACCATAAACACAAAGAACACAGGACTATGAAACACGCAGAGTCATAAAGAGCACATCACTAGTATTGACAGTTTTCGCAGCATATCACTTTGCTTACAGTATCCCAACAGGTTGCAATATATTGAATGGTAACCCCCTGTATATCCATGTTCTTATTTTTCATGCTAATATAGTAAATAATTGTTGGTGCATTTTGAAAAGATATCTTGATGCATATAGTGGAAAAAAAAACTTTTTAACAACAGAACTGAAGAACTGAGTTGACAAAATGTTCTGTTGTCTGTTATATCGATTGATAATTACTTCTACCACAAGCACCTACACAAGCCAACTGTATGCAAACTGCCCACCACAATGTGGCGGTGACCCAAATTGACAGGTAAAACTGAACACTTAATAATCCAATCAGTTATGTATCTCTCGCAGGACTAGCCATATCAAATCAGGACTTAAATGTTTGTGTTTATTGAAATAATGTTCGTCAGGTGGCCAGAAAGAGAATCCCACTGAGACTCTTCGCCTGTTTGGATGAACCCCTCGCAATGACCACAGCAAGTACTATTCCCATCGCTGCTAGATTAAATTGTTACACCCCTAGTCAGGTGCTGTGTGGGTGATCTGCCGTAAATGTCCCAAAATTTATCTCATCAGTCTTGATGTGGGAGCAGCATGTAGTTATTGAGTTAGCGCCCTATCATGGAGCCTCTCCATGCACAGTCATAATTACAAACTCTGTCATTTTTTTATAGACTCGGGAGCTAAAACAAGCACAAGTGTAACAGCCTGTTTGGCCCCACATCCTTTTTTTCCACTCATGTTTTGAGAGGGAACAGACCCAAAAATCACAGAAATCACAGGCAAAGTCTCCAGATTTGTTCCCTGTCAACTAAAAATAAGCCTTGTGGAAGAATGCAGTGCAGAATCAACACAGGCCTGATTGAGACTGAGTGCCCTCAGGTCATCAGAGCTTAGAGTGATGCTGGCTGAGGTACACAGACGAAAACACTCTCTGGTGCACGTGCACACACACATAAACACATACAAATAATCATACATGAACCCTGATATTTTCTTTGCTGAATGATGTGATGTGATAGTACTGTTGATAGTGCTGTTGCTGGTGATACTGATGCTGAGCCCTCAGCTCTTAGACCTCAGCACCCTGCTGTACACTCTCTGATTAAGTTGTTTGAAATATCTCTTCCAGGTTGAACCAAAACGTCTTTTTTTAGGCAAAATTTGACAAATGTTAAAGTTGAGATTAAAGTTAAAGTTCAAGTTGTGGTGCTGAATGCACTTTTTAAACTAAGCTTTGTAAGACTTGGGGCAAGCATCACTATAAAAAGGATGGTGAAAGCAATAATGCAGTCATTTTAAACAAGTTTGGTCCCACCTTGCATGGCACACATACAATAAATGTGTGACATACAAACCACAGGCACTACTCACATTGATCTTAAAGATCAACATTCCTGTTTAGCACATACAGAAAGCAAGTTAAGATTCCTCTTCATACACCTCTTTTATTGCCATACTGTATGTACAGTTTACTGGGAATTTCCCTTTGTTTTCTGTGAGCAAACAAATACAAACAAACACTAAGGAGCTGAAATCAACTTCGTCATCTTTATTTAACAGTCCGATAACACAGTCAGTTTTGTGATATCCCTACAGTTGTGGTCTTGACCAGTCTTGAAACAAAATCCTGAGTCTTCTTTGTCTGAGATCGAGACAAGACCGTGTATAAATAGCAGTTCAATCTGAGACAGGACTGAGACCTTTAAAAAGTGGTCTTGAGTCCGGTCTTGACTACTACAACACTAAACTGGACCTATGGGATAGTATTTCTAACCACCGGACCACCCCGATTTCTTTTTACTGTCCCTGTGTCCGCAGTTGTTTTGACCATTTATCCCAAAATCCTCATTTGTCTTGGCCTTCTCCAACAGTTCCAGGGTCTATTGTAAAACAGCCTTTTTAAGTAGCAGACCTGGACCTAAGTCTGACAAGCTCATATGAGCAAAGGGCTACTGAGGCTCAATCCACTTGCAATTTTTCTGTTTTACTCTCAATTTGTTTCTCTGTCGATGAAAACGTGGCTGCTTGGGCCAAATGCCAAGGCCAGATTGTCTGACAGGGCAATGAGGTGAGACTTTGGGCTCACACTTAAGGCCTCATAAGATGCTGAATGCCTTTTGAGTAGACTCAACTTTCTTTAGACATGCTAGGTCTGGATTTCTATTCAGGACTTGATTATAGGATGACCTAACATGTAGCTTAATAGTTATTTTTCTACCCAAGGGATTGACACAGTACTATACTGTAACAAAATTCACTTTAGTTTGACATTGACCTTTTGCCAATGTAGTGTGTTATAGTGAATAACTATCTAGTTAAAAGGTTTAGCTCCATCCTTAATAATTAAATAAACATCAGCAAGTATGTTTCTGTGTGATCATGCTGAGAGGGAAAAGTTGTCGTTGTTGAGGTTTTTAAAATTCCCCCAACACTCACGTTTAGCTTCCAGACAAATCAGTCAAGGTGGCTGTGGTGGCCTCATCGTTCCCCCTCTTTCCTTGCCATGCTGAAATCAGCACTGGAGGTTCTGTTGGAAATTGGGCTTTGCTGTACTGCCACACGCTGCACTGTATACCCCAGCCTCAGCCACCACCACGACCGAGTCATAACTGAACATGTGATTTAGAATGTTCCAACACACTGAGGAAAGGGGAGTCAAGTTCACAGCTTTACTTGTCTGCTGCAATCACCCACAGAAATACACCACCTCGGCTATAACAAGTTTTGACACACACCACTTCCAAAGTTCACACCTTTCCCTCATTCCCTACATCGATACCCCCCTCTCTCTTTCTCTCCAGCTTTGGACTCGTGGCATGTTCACTCTGCAGTTTTTTGGGTTCAATTCCAGTAGTTGCGGATCTGCAGTGGCCTCAGTTGGCTTCCTGAGGTTTTGTGAGGAAATTCCAGCACTATAGATCCACTGACAGGATCTGTCCTCATCACAGTGTGTAGTTGCCGGCTAGGAAAGACCCGTGTCATGGAGCTGTGAACTTTCTCCATCTTCCCTCCTGTCAGCCACCCAGCGCAGGCCTCTCTCTTTTTGTTCATGCCACAGATATCTCAACTTACTGTTCACACTATGTAGCTTAGTATGAAAACAAAGTCATTTTTTCCATCTTTGTGCTCTGTACCACACCCATTTAAAGGTGCACACACACACACACAAGCAGAGTTCTCCGGCCCAGTCAGGGGACCCCATATTACTGGTAAACCGAGCCTCACGCCTCCTAGCCTTACTGGTGAATGATAGCACCTGTCCCCTGCAACGAGACACTCATTGTTTCAATCCCTGTCTGAGGGGAGATTAGCCAACACCAATTGGCCTCACAGATCATTTCACCTCTGAATTAGGCCTCCCTCAAACTCCCTTTGCAGAGAAATGTGTCAGAAAATAATCCCTTAAGGGCACTGGTAATGCACATTTGTGTTGTAGAAGTGAATATGATATTGGTTCTGGTTAAGTACTGTACTCTAGGCCACCTAGAAACAGGGCCTTTCATAATCCCGGCCAACTATAAATATTGGAAGCTGTACCACTTGATTGTTTTAATAGCAGCAGATGTGGCAATTAACACCACTTTATAAAGCCCCCTTGTATATTTGTTTTACTACTAACAAATGTTCCCACAAATATGACTTGATTGTGGGAATGAACATTAGTGAAATGGAGAGAGTTGATGTGAGAAGGTCTCTATTTGATCTTGTGTATACAATTAAGGGGTGTTCCCAATTGAGACTTGTCAAATAACGTCTCACTCTGTCTCTGTAACCATATTCAAGCTTCCAGCTAGAACGTGTTAGACCAGAAATTTTAAAAAAGCTCACTTATGGGAATATTTCACAGGTCTGGCCTGTGAGGGAAAATCAATTTTGAAGTCTCTTATTTTGAGTTTAGCTTTTCATCCTACTGGTTTGAATTTAAAAAGCCCGAGCGAGTTTGAAATGTGAGTCTGCCTGTCAGCTAAGGGCAAAACAAAAGCTCGGTTTTGAGCATTTTGTGGTTTTGACTGTGTTGTGTTGACTTGTCATTCCTAGGCAGATGAGACAGTGTTACAAATATTTTACAACTGGTAACCATAACAAGTTATTAGTAAATAAAGGTTGGGGAATGTTAGTGAATAAGTGGTCCCTTATGGTTGCTGTTTGTATTGTAGTGTAATACTAGAATCACTTTAACACCGGGACTGTACACTTCTACCTAAAATAGAATTCAGTAATTAATACTTTCTAAATGAAAATGTCCACAAAATTTCTGCAAAGTACGTTATATATAGAACTGCTTGACAGTATTTTCAACCGAAGACCTTATCTGATTACAAAAATGATCTCCAAGTGTCCAAATTTACCCAATCGTTTTTCTCAGTTATTAAGATAATACTAACGTCAATAAATAAGTTATGGAGCCTGTCTGAAGAGATGTCTGGTAACAGTTTGGTCCTGTATGTATCTCTTTTCAGTATCAGGAGGCACCAGGAGCGACGCGCCATCCTGACACCAATCCTGACTGACTTTTCTGTTCGGGTGACTGCTGCCCCAGCCATCATCTTCAGCAAGAATCTATCCCCTGACTGCGGACAGGCAGAGGTCAGTATCCACTCAACATAGCTTTTAATAAATCCAGCATTACATCTTCTTGTGTTTTCCCTCCACT
The DNA here is from genome assembly GCA_029783705.1 of Chaetodon striatus. Classification (NCBI taxonomy): domain Eukaryota; kingdom Metazoa; phylum Chordata; class Actinopteri; order Chaetodontiformes; family Chaetodontidae; genus Chaetodon; species Chaetodon striatus. Next base: position 28,021,455 of record JAPZEB010000025.1, on the reverse strand, counting down.
TAAAGGTGTGTTTTTCTTTCCTTATGTACCCTAAAATGTCTGATCTTGACTATGCTGACCTGTATCTGTTTAAAGTTCGTCATTAGTGAGGTTTTTTCCACATTCCTCTACTGAAGGGGGCGATATCTGTGTTCCATCTTAAAGTCTGAGATTCAAACGTATGTTGCGCAAGCTAGATTAGATACGCCACTAATATGAATGCAAATCGCTGTCTAATACAGGGAACACATATTGACGGGTAACAGACTTCAACAAAAAAGCCAAAAAAGCTCTAGCAGAGGACTTGTCAGTACAGAGAGCAGAGTTTTCAGTAGCACTGTGAAAGTTTTGATGGCAAACATGGCAGAGTGTGCAGCTTGTGGATGGAGCTTCATTGCATCTTCCAAAACCCCATTGTAGTACATATTATTGTATGTTTCTCAAACACTAATGCTTTTCCAGCCACTGCCAATCAATCCATGACCAGGACTGGAAATTAGCACCAGCCATCAACCAAATGCTGGTAAAATCTGCAAGTGGCTGCTAGATTTGCTTAACTCACAAGCCAAAGAAACAAACATAATCTACTGAGTAGTGTGTAGATTTTGGAATCCACCAGCCACGGTGGCAGGTGGACAAAAAACATTAATGTCCAACCCTGCGACAAGCTAACAAACAACATAAACAAATAAAAGATGCTAACTACCTTACACTTACCATTACTTACCACTGCATTCATCTGTTGGTCGCCAGTGCTGGTGAACAACAAATCTAGTGCCAGCAATGCTGGAGAAAGCGAAAAGCAGAAAGACAGTGGAAAGCAAAAGTGAAATCTGCTCTAAGGAGCGATGATGGGTGAGGCGTAGGCCAGATCCAGATTTTCTAAATGAGGGATTAAGAGTAGATGTGCTTCTGGACCCTTTTTTGTTTTGTCTTGTTTTGTTTTGTTTTGCTTTTTTTTTTAACTTTGTGTGTGAAAACCATGTTAAACAAAACATAACCGTAGCAGAGTATTTGTACATATTTTAAAATGTGAATGGAAAGACCTCAAGAGTGTACTGTGGAAAGCTAATTAACACAGTCAAAGTAAAAAAAAAAAGACATTTTAACATCAAAATTTGACATTTGACCATAATGACAACAGGTCTTGAGGATGTAGGGATTTGCTTTAACAAGGATTTTCTAAGAAACTTTCAGTGAGTCAGAGGTTGCATATTTTTCTCCATCTACTTTGCAGAGGTTTGTTCACCACTTACACTGACATTTAATGCCCTTTGACCATGACCTGTTATAACCATGATTGTAACCATTACTCTCACAATCCGCTGTCCATATGAAAATAGACATTGATTATGTGAGATGTCAGAAGTATTTACAGTTTGCCTCCTAACATACAGTAACTTACTCATTAGGAATCCCTCCGCCAGCCCGCCGTGTAATGGAGGCTTTTTGACCCACAGAGTTCAAACCTTTCTGCTTATACAGCTGATGTTTTCTGGCACGGCTCTCTGAGACTTCCTGCCTCTTTGATGCCTCGTCGGTCCATGCTAACGTGCCCCTTGACAATGCGTAACAGCTAATCCATAGTTTGCACTGACGCACACACACACATACACACACACACACACACGCACACACAATGTGATTTGTTTAACTCCCTGGGATATGGAGAGTCAGAGCCAGTAACAACACAAACAGGACTTTGAGCTGC
>JAPZEB010000025.1:27985469-28018892 GCA_029783705.1 Chaetodon striatus | reverse complement strand
GTCTTTCCTGATCTCTCCACCCACGCCCCTCTTTTCATTTCCCTCTGTGCTATCTCCTTCATCTCTCTAGGAGGTGGTGGTGTGTGGCCACTCTCTGGAGGTAAACGTGACCAGCAGTCTGGATTTCTACCTCAGCGTTGCCCAGGTGCAGCTCCTTCAGCAGCTTCTCAGAGAAAACATGGTGGGAATGGAGGCTCCTGAGAAAAGTGCTGAGGTATGTACTGTTATCAACAACAATCTTTCAACTCAGCATGTCTTTCCACTTCTTCAGCCTTTAGTTTGTCAGAGGTATATAATATGTACATGTTGTACTCGGAATCACTCACACACACACATAAGGTCATAAAGCCTGGCCCCACAGTAGTTATAGTTACATGCTCACACATCACATCTTGGCCCTCAGATCACCTCTCTCTTGCTGTTAATCTTCATGAAGTACCACAGTTTGACACACATCCATTTACAAATGACTGCATGGGGCTACGCCAGTTTCACTCAAAAATACATCACAACCGTTTTCCTGATACAGTGCCCCTAACCATCGCCCCTCACTATTTTGGGTGAATCTAACACATTTAAATATTTACTCACTCAGAGCAAGGCAGTTCTCTAATGTGACCTTAGTTTACTGCGCTGTACTCAGCTGCAGCTTTCAGGGCCCGTTCTATTGTTTACAGGACAAGGAGCTCCCAGGCGCCATTTGCCCCGTCTGACCGCTTAATAAAACTTTCTAATGGAACACAATATAAAAATATTTACCAGCTGTGGGGAGGATGGGAGTCATAGAGGAGGGAAGGGGACAGGGGAAAGAAGAGGAGGGGGAATGGGATGAAATTAGTTGACAGAGTGATTTTACTGTTATCTCCTCTCAGGGAGGATGTGTGTACTGACGTGCAGTGACTGCGTCAGATGACTCAGACCCTGTAAGGGCTTCTGTGAAGTGACGTCGGCTTCCTGGGGGGGAAAAAATGCTTTAAAGGGATGTTGGTGTGCAGTGGTCACTCTTTCTTTTTGTTACCACTACAGATATGCTTGATAGTCCTGAAGTAATTAATACTGCTACTACAAGCAATACCATCTTTTTATATACAGTACATACACTGGTTTGACTGTTGAAAGCAAACCAACTTTATAAAATTAAATATTAAAAAGGAAATCTAGCAAACCTAGAAGCTAATGAGAGAAGACATGGTGTGAATTTTGCTGACTTCTTTTATTATTCATTTTATTTGTTATTTATACAGTTAGTCCTAAGGAGGTGCCTGCTGTGCATCTGGTTCTGATTTGGGTGATTTCGGAGCCCTCACCCCTGACTTGTAATGATTCATGGCTTGATTCTGTTGAGGGGCAGCTAACGGCTGCAGAGGGTTCATCCAGGTTCAAGGCACGTTGAGAAAGTTCAGCAAGCAGCTATTCTGGGAGGTCAATTGGCAACTATTTTAAAATTAGAAAATGTGGTTACCTTTATTTCTTAAGGCAACATAAGAAACAACATTTTTTCCAACTTTTCCCTCCAACAACTAGCTTCACATACACAAAAAACCTTCCTCTATGATTTCATTTTTATGTGCGTTTGTGCTGAGGAGCTCCAGCCGGAGGAGCTGGGGATTAAGGGAATTGCTCAAGGGCACTGTGACAGTAGCTGCTAAGTGTTACGTTCTTTTCCCCCGGCCATGTTTCCCAGTTTATCCAAAGATGGGAACAGTCAACTTTTTGTTCAGAAATTCACATGTAACCGCTGTGTTATTGCTGCCTTCAGCGGGATTAAGTGAAATTGAAATGACCCATAGGTCCAGAGTGATGTAATATAATGATCATCCATCCACTATTGAGAAATGAAGTATATATGCTTGGGAAAATTCCTCTGCTTTCATTTAATATTCACTTTTTGGTCACAGTTGTTGGGAACTCTCACTGTTTCACTTTTTACTTTTATTATACCATATTAATTTCAGGTGCATTATACCATGTTCTTTACTCATTCAGTTTTATAGTAGTGCCATTATGGAGCGTAACAGTATCATTAACACTGAGGTCAGTCAGTGTGTGTCTTCACCTCTGTGCAGCTGCAGAGCATGGAGGTTATTCTGAATAAATGTGCTCTGGCTTTAGCTTTTTGGACACTCTCTGTAAAACTATTTGTACCTCCATCTATCTCAGTGTCGTAAGTCTTTTGGCGACCGCATCTGTCCGGCTGCTTGGCCCAGAACCTGCAAAAGGGAGGTCAGTGTGACTAAGACATGATCGGGTCTGGTGTGTTCTTGTCTGCAGAAGCTCATTCCACAAGCTGCAGAGCCCTCTAGTGGTTTGTTTAACTACGGCACCGTGACTTTCCGTGCTCAGACCCCAGCTCCTGAGCACTGCTTCTCTTCACTCACAGTCTGCTCTGCCAGCAGCCTGTCTACCCCCTGCTAACGCATTAGACACACCACCATCAAATAATATCAGTAGTATGTGCCCTGACATTGTTTGGAGTATGAGTTTGGACCAGGTAAAGACTTTTGATGTAGTTAGAATAGACTAACTGGATAGAGTAAAACAGATGCTTTTCCGCCCCCTGCTAACAGATTACAAATAGTAATCATAAAGTTCAGATGTATTTCCATTGCCAGCTTCCACAATACCAGAATCTGGATTTGGTGCGTGTATCTGTCTTCTTTTTTTTTTCTTTTTTTTTAATTAAAACCCAACTTCCGTAATGATATTTATAGTATTTGACAGTTTTGTTTGTACTTCCTTTATACAACCTGTTCAAAGGATTCAATTAAAAACAGGTCCTGGATCTCAAGCATCTGGTTCGGGGGAATTGTTTTTGTTGTTGTGCTTCAATAAAGCATCCCAGCTCTCACAGTCAGCACTGTCCCCAGCAAGAGTTTAAATTAAACACCGCTCCCTGCTCACTCTCTCTTATTTCCAAATCCTTTACTCTCTTTTTTTATTTATTTATTTTTTTCCTAGACATTTTGAGAACACGCTGTTTGCCTTGAACAGATTCCCCACAATCCCGGGCACTGATTTCAAACAGTTCCCCTCGCCCCTCACAGCTGTGTTTTATTGTCTGGGTTAATGAATTTGTTTTGTAGGGGCTTTTGGGTTCCCTGGCAGTGGTGAGGTGAGCCAGGCGCGTGGGCAATATGTGCGAGCCTTGTGTGTGATTGCAGTCATTTCTAGTTACTGAGCTGTGCTTTGAGAGAATCTGTCCACACACATACACACATTTATTACAACCCTTTCATGCATACACACAGACGCTGTCCAAGATTATTTTCTCATAATCTGCACGTTCTGTGTCATGGAGCATTGTAGCCAGTTGTCCACAGTTCCCATACCAGTTTCCACTTAAATCATGATTGAAATGCAAAGCAAATGCAGCATGATTTCTAAGCGGTCCATAAGCACATTTGTTGCTCTATAAGTCAAGGCATTATTAGGATGTTTATCGCAGCATTAGCTACGGTCCGTCACAGTTTGACTTCATCTCTGTATTTTTTGGTTGATGTTAATGATGATAAAGTGAGGCTGGGTTGAGATCAGGCAGCTTTCAGCAGCAGGAGGTCCCACAGTCAGGGAGCTATGAATAGATGATAGAGCGGCTTCTGGGACTTATCTCACCGCTCTGTCATCGGCACTGTCACCCAGCAACACAGAAGTGTATACCCTCAGACACACACATGTGCACATGCATACACATGGTCCCCACATTCTCTGCATGGTAACTGCCTGCAGCAGCCTTTTATTTGGGAGCCAATACTATAATACTACTTTATGACTGAGCAGCTGACCTGTGTGTGTTTGTTTGTGTGTCTGCGTTCTGTGCGTCAGCTCTGCTATGACGTTATTTGTTCTTCAGAAAGAACAACAGAGAAGTTAATGACTTTGTGTGAAAGTGTGCAGATCTGCATCTTCCCAGCAGCTTCTTGTTCTAGTCTCTCTTAACCACCACTTCTTCCTCCACACGCGCACACGCGCGTGCACACACACACACACACACACTAAATCATTCTCTTATTTGCCACATCGATGCCATCCATTCCTTAAAACATATTTTATAGTGTAACCTCTCATTGTTGCCATCACTGTCTGGTTGTTATTCAGTTGCCACAATGACAAGCTCCTAAAGTATTTTAGTAATGTCCCAAACTGGTTAAGAGCCAAAATAGAGAATATTTTTAAAAGTTGCCTCCATCGTCCCATGTTGGTATGTGTCTCTCTCTCTCACACACACACACACACACACACACACACACACACACACAAGCAGAGGCAGCTCGGGTCAGCCATGTGCTTGTACCACAGTGTGAGAGGAAAATACCCTCTGGTGCAGGGGAAGTCCCGCTCGGCTTCATCCTCCACCTCATCCTGGGATGATTACACGCATGGGAAACAGGGCTTTAGACTTCCTCCAACACTCATGCACTTACACACACACATACTGATGCCAGTGCACATGCAAACACACACTAAGGCAGCACCCAGGTTAAGGACAAGGTATCAGGCCTCACAGGAACCTCTGAATTACAGTTTTTAGTAGACACACATGGGGAAAACATCCCAATCACCCATTACCTGCCTTATCTATATTCTTCCTCTCTCCCTCTTTTTCTCTCTTTTCTTTTCTTTCCTTCCTTTTTGTATCACTTACCACATCAGTTGGCATTGTGAGGCTATGTGCAACTCCATCTACCACCTACTTTGTCTTTCCTACTCAGTCTCTTGCGTCTTTTAACCTTCATCCAACTCTGCCTTCATTCCCCTTTTTATCACTTCTCCTCTCTTTTCCATGCTGCCCGTCTTCTCTCATTCATCTCTTTTTCCCTCATGGGACTGGCACAGCTCCTGGTTGGAAAAGTGTTGGTCCTTCCAGAGCTGGCTGGTTAAGTAGTGAGCTGGCTGACAGTGGAGAGGGTTCCTCCTCTGGAGACAGATAGAATTTGACAGTCTGTAGATTATGATAATGCTTCACTATTACATCTGTGTAGTCTTAAACGCCTGCATTGAAGATGCACACGAGCTGCACTGTCTGTCACGCAAAGCTGGAGTAATGCAGCACTATAGACAGTGGGGTAGATTGCCAGCCAAGACGAACCGCTGTGAGAAGTGAATTTACAGTAGGCACAAGCTTGCCGGTCGGTAGCTGGTTTGGTTTGTCAGTGGGTTTGGACAGCAGTTTGAGGTTATTAGTGGGGAGGAGGCAGTGTTTTACTGATGCATGTGTTTTTTCGACATCACCCACACAACCACTCTCAACTGCAGTTACATGGGCTTGTACAGTAAGGGATTTTTTTTTTTTTTTTTTTTTTTGGTATTATTGTTTCATAGATTTTATGGCAGTGTAATTTAGGAGACGATGAAGTGTCGAAACTTTGCAATATTTTATTTGTCTTTTGATCAAAAGGCCAAACTGTGACATGGACCAACAGTCAGAAAAGACATCTCAAATATCCCTAAACTAACTCTTTTGCTTGCCGATAAATAGAATAATAAAAACTATGAAACAAGTGAAGACCTTTCTGCACTTCAGTCTTCAATCCAAATGCTACTAAGTGTTACACTGTGGGAGAATGGAAGCTCTGTGACCTATTCTGCCCTGTTGTATAACAATTTAGCTCTTGTTCATGTAGGAGTATTAGCTGAATGTCAAAAACACGGCTTATCTAAGCCATGGTGTTGTTGACAAGCTTGGCTCACAGAGCAACCTGGGGCTGGATCGTTGTCTGTGTATGTTTAAAGTAAACCATTTCCAAGACCGCTCCTCTTTGTGATGAGTGTTTCATATTGTCTCGTAGCTGTTGAGCTTTGAGAACTTAAGTCTCTCTCTCGACCTCCGATCCTTCCAGGACAGTGAGGTGTCAGAGGAGCTTTTATGTGCTCTGCTGGCCAACAGAAATAGGGAGACATCAGATGAGAGTGAAAATCCAAAGCATGGAAAGGGAACAGAGCAGACAGTAAGAGAGTGGAGACAGCTTGAGAGATGATGGCCAAATGACAGAGAATGCAAGAGGGAACAAGGAGGAAAAGGGAGAAATCCACGGAGATGAGACATGACACAGTGAGAAAGAGAGAGTCTGAATTTTGTGTTTGCTTTGATTCCTGGCTCTGTCCAAAGTATTTGTCTGTAAATGTGGGAGCTGACGTTCCTGAGAGGTCAGCTCTTAACCAGTCAACCTGGCTATTAACCCTCTCCGAGGGCCAGATCCCTTTCACCCTTACCTCTTCCCATCCTGCTTAGCACTATTTTCCTTCGCCCTGTTGCTGCTGAGAGTAATAATAAATAAGGCTCCCTGCACAGCCATCTCCTTTTCCATTTTGGCTGACTTACATCTGTTAAGTAAGCGTCGTTGTCTCAGCTTATCTTAAACATACATATTTTTATAGCCAGTGTTCATCTCACTGCCCTTCTTTTGTTATGAAAACTTATCTTTTTTTTTTCTTTTTTGTTCATGTCTCACTGACCCTCCTGTGTGAATCAACTGCTAATTGACAGCCAGTCATAACAACTCACCTTGCTGGTTCAGCCCCCGCACCCCAGCCCACCTTCTTCTCAAAGCATAACCGTGGCACATTCTTAAATTGGGCCCTTGGAAACTCAATCTATTTGAGATCAGTAGCAGCTGAATTTGCTCTCCCCTCAATCGGTTTTGGCAAAATTGGCGTGAAAACTCCAGATAAAATCATGGAGGTTGGAATTCTATTAGAGCAGGGAAACAAACGGCGCCTTTGAGGAGAGGCAGCGGGCCCCCACTGTGAACCCTGGGATCGGGTGTCGACTCAGGTGAGGAGGAGTCAGGAGTGCCCTCTCTCTCTGCCTGCAAGGGAAACCGGGTCACACACCCAGGGGACTAGTAAAAGCAGGGCACACCAGGCCAACTGGTACAGACACATATGTACACACCATAGTAGACTTTGTTCAGTGAAAAAGCCCAGAATTTTTTTCTGAAGAGGTGAAAAGAGGAAACTCTTTTTTTCCTCCTTACACCTGTATAAGCAAGATTCCACCTAGAATAACAGGTGATGGAGAGTATTGGGTTCTCTCTCTGTAACTAGGATGGTGTAGTAAAAGTGTGTGTGTGCTAGAGCATGCATGTGGGTTTGCGTGTGCATATATACATGTATGTGGATGCAAATGTTTGCATTTGACTATACAAATGTCTGCAAGTCTTGCAGTTGACTGGAGTACTACTGAGTTCCTCTTGGACTGCTTTCTTTAAACTAAATATTTATCCTAAAATTAAACCCTAAAAATTCACACATCATTCCAGGCTAGTGGAAGATTTTCCAGGGGTGCAGGCACATTCTCTTTTTTTCCATGTCTCTATGCTACTATGTGTTCCAGGTCACATAAGGGTAAAACAATGTAATAATCAACAGCAATTTTGATAATTGATTAATTGCCTAAGTTGTTTTTAAAAAGAAAACTTGCAAAAATTTGCCAGTTTTAGCTTCTTAAATGTGAGTATTGACTGCATTGTCTGTTTTGTTATTGTAAACCGATTATTTGTATCATTGACTGAACAAAACAAGCTCTTTTTGGGCTCTGCAATATTGTGATGGGTGTTTTTCACTATTATTTAGAGTCTATAGACCAAAGAAGCAGTTACTATACTCAAGACATGAGTTAATAATGGAACTAGTCATTAGTTGCAATCTGGAAACCCATCAGCTATCATCTAGCGATGATAAAAATCTCTGGGAGCAACAGCCAGTATTTTGGTAGATCCAGTGTAGCCAGTGGATATGCAGGCCAAGACTTCTTCTGCCATGTGCTGGTCATTGTTTGCAGTTCGATTAGCTAGGTCTAGTGTGCAAACTCTGTTTTTTAGGCTTTTACAGTTGGATTAGCAACATTATAGGGATTAACTGAAATGTTGTCTGGACCTGTCTAAACAGATATTTGCAAATAAAAAAGCTAATGAAAAGCTAAATCACCATGAGACGATAGCTGATGGGTTATGAGGTTGCATTTCACCCAATGAGTTCTGCCTTTTTTTGCTCTCCACACAGACAGTTCACCTGTAGGCAACTGAAGCCTGCTCAAACATGATTGGTCATACTACTCAGACAACAGAAACCAGAACACTCCAAGTACTAAAATCTTGTCCTGTTGCCTACAGATTCTGCATACTTATCCAGATATCCGTTTAAAGAGATTATTGCTGCCCTAACTGTGAAATCAGCTGGACATGTCAGTACATGTCTAAAGAACCAAACATTATTCTATGTATACTTCCAGTGCTATCTATGAATGTATGTGTGAAATGAAGGATGTCTTTGTACTTAAGACTTGTGACTGAAACCCGAGAGAGGCATGTAAACCCAAATGAAATCTAGGCAATGATAGATATGCACGGATAGGTGCCATGTAGCCACTTGAGGCCCAACTCCAAAACATAGCTCAGATGTTTTGGATGATCAAGAGGTGGGCTTGATTTTATACCTCACCTGTTTCAGTTTGTCTGTTTGGAGCTGCTCCAGTGGTTCAGATGTGCATGACACAGATGAATCATTGCATGCACTTCACATATTCCAACACTTGGAACAGTCCACTAGCTAAAAATCCATTCTTGATAATGTGTTCATTTGAGTTGCAGTATTTTTGAATTGCCAGTACTCAAGCCAGAACAGAAAAAGGCATGTGTGTGGTGATGACTTAGTTTTGCAGTTTAATGTATTACAGGTGTTCTTCCCATGTTAAAGTCTGCTTCTGAATCCCACCAGTGCAGCCTAGTGATCAGGTGTTAAACACCTGAAATTGTTCCTCCTTCCACAATGTCCTCTTGACCTGTGCTTGTCTCATTCAGCCAATGTATCTTAACTTTTTTCGAATGTTTTTTTACTTGGTTCTTTTTTGTACTGAGGTGTCCTCCAGCCTTGTCCTCTTCATCCCCCTTATCAAGACCCTCCCCGCTAACCCAGATGAGGGGACAGGGGGTCTTGCATCATTCTCCTTTGAGAACCTAACATACAGTACATCAGAGCCTTTGTCTCACTCAGCCCTGGGAGCACATCCAGAGAGAAATTAAAGGAAGATTACTTCAATCCTCCTCTTCTAATTTCAGCTCTGTAAATAGACAGCGAGCCAGGATTGTTCCTGTCTTCACGCTGCACTTTGAATTTGTATGCAATCCTATGCACGTATTTTTGTGTGCACATGTGCATCGCTGTGTGTGTGTGTGTGTGTACATGCCTTTATTTCTGAATGCGTATACAAACTAGTGTGTGGTTGTAAGTATGTCCTTTTGCAACCATGATTGTGTGTACTGACTCCCCAGGGTGTGGGCTGATCACAACGGCATCGCTGACAGTGCTCAGCAGACCACCTGGGGCTCATCTACCCCCTCAACCCTGTTGTCTCACCTCGGGTCGCCGTTGTTTCTCTGCTGTTGCTGTTTCCCCATGACCTTGTTACTAAAGCAGAGAATACAGACATGGCCGCCAGGCAGCGCAGGGAGACGCTTCAGAGGAACTCTTTATGACCTAATGAAAGGCATCTCCGCTGCTTTTTGAAGTCTCTCAGACGTCTGCTTTCGTGAACCGCCGAGCCCATGCTGAAGACAATGCAGTTTGAAGTCTCTTTTGTTGTTTGTTTGTTGAAAACATAGTGCCAAAGCTAATGATGTTAAGTTGAAAGCTTGGGTGAGTGATCTTGAGGGCCAAGCTGAAACCTGATGATTGCTCTGCTGCATAGCTCTCTGTTGTACTGTGTTTTCACTGTGTGCGTGCTTGTGAATTGTGGTGCGTTGCCACACTTCACTTTACCCACTAAATATAAACAGTGATGAAATGAAAAAGGAATCACATTGAGTCAGTGCTCTTACAGCTATTTCTTGATAGGGACCAAACATGCAATTAATAGACGGTTTAAGTCAAATTGCAGATGATACTTTAAAATCTTAAGATCTTACAGATTTTCTTTGAGACTCCATTTTACCCACATGCACGATTACTCACAGTAGCTCACCCACAGACTGACACTTCACACCCCCAACTTTCAGACACCACCGTTACCATCAAGCCCTCCTCACTCAAAGACTAATGGCATGTGTAAATACTGGAGCCTGAATATTAGGGACAGTGATGGCTAATGAGAGCCAGTTGCTGTGTACTCCACTCCCATGGAAAGAAAGAAGAGAAGACAAAGGAAAGAAAGTTTGATGATGACTGCTGCTATGGAGGCCAGGATCACAGCAATTAAGACAGACCCCGGGGTGCCCGGGTCTCTCATTCACTTTTACTTTTGTTGTAGCGTGTCTTCTCATCTCACCTTTCTCTCCACATCTGGCATTCATCTTAATTTAATCAGTTACCAAATAAAATGTTAGGAGTCTGGTTGCAGTTGTCAAGGGATGTAAGACAAGGAGTTAATATAGATGTTTTTGTATTGCATGTACAAAAGCCATTCATCCATTTATCAGCCACATTTGTTCTGCCAAGTTCTCCATCTAGCTTTAGCCCCGTGATAACTTTATCATAAAAATTCATTGTCTTTGCTGTCCCTGCTTTGTTTACTATATGGCTGATCTCTTGTTTATCATTAATGATGGAAGCATTTGGTGATAAAGTCCATGCAGCAGCATCCGATTCCAGCCAAAAGATTATGTCGGATGAGCAGAGAAAGCCTGTATATCATATCTGAGTACTTAGATCATGACAGGCGAGCCACTTTCCCCCTTTGTTTGTTTTCACTAACACACTTGTGGTGTTAATCTACAAATGGTCCTCTGGCATTTTTGAACACTTTCTTTACTGACTAATACAACTACATTGCATCCTGCTTATACAAACAGCCAGTGTTATTGTAGCGATACGGGGTAATTCCTGCATGTCCTCACAATCACCCCAAACCCAAGCATTGGATTTGATTGGTGGATCTGAATCGGGGTTTTGGTTTAGATTGGTGGATCTGTTGAGGATGACTGAAGCAATAAGTCTCCTGTTGAGCTTTAAGGGTGGTGTCTGTCAGACCTTTTAAATCATTCTTGATTGCCAAAGCTTACGAGCGGGGCATGGTGGGTTTGGCGAGCTCCTCTGAGGGCCTGGAGTCGTATTGGGAAGGCCTTAAACTCAACGTGTTGAGCACAACACTGCAGCCTGCTGAATGTCAGAGCTCTGGATCCAGCTCTGCTGTACTAAGTAAAGGCAATCCGCATTCTATTTGTAAGCAAACTAATGTCATGTGCAGGGGTAGGAGAGAATCGGTTTTGAAGTTCAATCAATTATAAAACAGAGGCTTTGGCCGCCACATCTCCCAGAGCCAGGTTTTTGTTGAGCAGCATACTGTAGTTCCCCAGATGGACCATATTAACTCACTCTTTTCACAATTTTTCTTTTCATTCTCCAGCCTTTATCATATTGCATCTTTGTTTTTGAGCCAGGGCTTTTCCAAGCCATAAAGCAGCTGAAAACAGAAGAACATCATCTCTGTCTTCATGTTTTCTTGTCTGTTCATCTCTCTTTTGTTTTTTCAGTTAGGTGTTTCACAGGCGTTCCTCTATTTAGACCAGCCGTGTCATACTCAGTCCTCACCTCTCCTCACTTCTCCTCCAGTATGTCTTTCCGGATGGAAAGTGTTCCAACTGACCCAGCGCTTTAGGAATGTCAACATGCGTAAATTATTACTGTCACACGGATGTTTGCTTTCCCCCCTGTATGTCACATGGCATCAGGGAAACAAGAGAGTGTCTGACATGGTAAGCAAAATATTCTTGCAGTGTTATTTCTTTAATTCTATCCAAAGCACAGATTGAGGGGCTGGGGAGAGATGCTTGGGGGCCTGGATTGTGGGAAGAGAGAACGAAAAGGATACTGTCTCTCATGCTGTTAAATCCTGGAGGAGTAAACCCACCCACCAGCATTACTGGGTGGAGGGAGCTTGTTAAAATGGCCCCACTCGGCGCCCAGGGCTTTGGAGTACACTGTGTTTAAAATACAGTTGACAGTCACTCTGAAGCACTCGGCATCCATTTGCAAGCTCCGGGGTCGTGACCTTCCATTGCTTCTTTGTTGTGGTTCAGTTGAAGTGCATAGCAGGTTGCCTTTGTTATTGAAACAAAGTTGAATGTATTAAATGACTGCCTTTGATGCCCTTTTTTGCTTTGTGACCGCTGTTATGGCGTACAAAGAGCGGTGACTTCATGTTATAAATGTCTTCCCCCCTCTGTTTTCCTCAAGAAAATGAGAGAATGAATTGCGGTCTTTATGGCATTTGGTTAAGTATTATTGTTATTATTTTTGATTAAAATGAGGTATTGCCGCATTGAGGTTTTCTTCCATCAGCACAAAAGCACAGAGGCCTGCTATCGGCTTTATGGCTTTGGTAAACAATAGCGGGTAGCACAGCAGGGGCCTAACCTGTAAACTCTGATGTAGTCAAGATACAGAAGTTAATTTCCATGCAGGCGTCCTGCAAGCAAGTAGCTCAACTGAATAGTTCTGTCAGAAAGATTAAGTAATATGACTTCCACGTTTTTCAATGGGAATTCTACTGTGGTTACAAGAGAACATGGGAAAACTGTGATAAACATTATACAATTTTCAACATGAAATGCATGAAAAGCAGCTCAGTTCCTAAGCTGACCTCACCTGACTACTATGACTACTGAAACTGCCTACCACTGGTTTCGTTTAGGTAGAAAAGTGCTACTAATTGCAGCTTATTTTATCTCCACAGTCATGTCTGTTAAAGTTAATAAACAAGCATGTATATTGCTATTATTGAAAAACCTGAGGGGGTGACAGCCAGAAGTGGAAACATTGTACATGTGCAGTAACTTTTTCTTTTGTTTTTTTGGAAGACAACATGATATGGTTAAGAAGTGTGTCTGTAATCTGTTTCTGGCTCTCTGTGACAACTCTGTCCCCACATACTTCAAGGTTTTCTTTAACAACTGTGTAATTCTCTAATGATGTCAAGTGGCTGACCTTTTTCACTCAACACTAACTTTGAGGTTCTTTTTATACCGCTGCCTTGACCTTCTCCCTCAGTTAGCACTGTTGTCACTTCCTAGTATAGTCACTCAATCAACCTTTCCATTCACCAATACTTTGATTATATCCTCAAGAGACATTAAGCTTATTTAGCATTGATGCCCCGTTGTCGTAATGGTTAAGAGTCGTACTTTCAGTTCAGTTCATTCATTAGTCTTACATGCAGACTAGAAGCAGAGTATTTTTTATTTTATAACATGCTTTTATGTCATCCTTAAAATATAGTGAACATGTATTTATGTCTTTTTCAGTGCTTTTTTTGCTCCCTTTTTTGGGTGCTTTTTGTGTCCCTGAAGCTAACTTGGGCACCCTTGAAGTTTTTATTATATAATTGGACTGGCTTCAGACTTCACTGAGGGTATGTGGCTGTTAAATGGACCCTTTTGAAAGGAATAATAGTAACCTTTGTTACTTTGGCTTTATTTATTATAGTCTTTCCTGTCGACTTCTCTACCATCTAAAAACATCCACATTTTCATATTCCCTGATCTCTGAACCTGAATTGCAACCTACTTTTCATTCATCTGGAAACAATCAACTGCATATGTGGTATTCAGATGTAAAAGTTATGTTGTCATATTCGACTAGCCAGCCAACACTGTAAACGGGTGGCATTTGGATGATGTGACATTTGCTTCCGCATATTAGCCTTCCTCTAGCCAAGCTGTTCTGAGTTACACTGACAGAAATAGGGGTAAGAAGTCGTACAGATGCACTCTGATATGATTGGCACTTGGGAGACTCATGGTTTCACACTTTGGGGATTATCCTCCATTTTCCAGAATGTTCTGCCTAGAGACTCTGAGGGGATGACCTCATGATTGGCCGGTGGGGGTTGGGGAGGGTGTGTATGTGTATGCGTGAGTGTGTGTGTGTGTGCGTAGTTGCATGATCGTGATCAACTAAGTCCAGAGAAAGATTGTATTGGGAGCTGGAAACAGCGCTTCAGTGCAGCCATTATATAATATAATAGAAAGTAATGGTTGGAAAAGGGGATTTCAGCTGGGACCAGGCCTGCAGCTACGGTGCATGTTTGTATTCTGAATTTATTGCCTTCTGTCAATGAATAAATTGGTGAAAGGTTAAAGCATATAGACTACACAGTCATAGGTTTATGTTTTCTGTGTATACCTGTTCTCTTTTTCAGTGAATTATCAAAATGTGGATAATACAACTGAGCCCAGAAACACAGGAAGGAATCCACTTAAGTGCTATAAAAGTATAGCTGAGCTCTGGGAAAGCAACTGACTTCATGTGTGTTTATGTGTACATGTTTGTAAATGCACAGATTGCACGCATTGATTCAAACTATATGAACAACTGTGTGCTGTGGTATGTTTTCTCATTGTCTCTTTTCCTCTATGCCCCCAATTGTGTTCCCCATTATCCATTATTCCACTTGTAAGCACATCTAAATATAGACCAAGAATTTGCTTAGGGGGCACTCTCTTAGTAGTGGTGGTTAAAGAGAAGACGGGGTATTTGCTGTAATTGTAAATGCATGTGTACTGCCTAAGCTTGGGAAGAGAGACAGAGAAGCGTAAAGAGTATCTGGCAGTTTCTTCTGGCGCTTGCTCATTCCCAGCTGCCGTGCAGCTTATTTGTCCCTTCCAACGTGGGGCGCTCTTTGGAGTGGACGTTTTTGCCTCTGCTGAATACCTTTTCAAATACCTCCTTACCTCAATACAAGTTTCACCCGCTTAACACAACACACATGGAGACAAGTCTAGGCCTTTTTTCTGCCTTCTCTCCCCTCCCCATTGCTTGGAAAATCTTACATTTCTACAGAAAAGAAGTGCACACATCCTGTCCTCATTAGGCCAGGGAAAGGAGAGGGATCTGGCAGGGCCGATCCTATAGAAGCCCCACACATGAGCCTGGACGAACAGAACAGAACAGGCAGGCGGGCAGGCATGCAGCGGCGTTTTATATGGCTCTTGTTCTTAGCCTTTGATGACACTGTTTAGAATAGGAAATATCTAATAAGTCAAGTATTCTGTCTAATGTGCTGCCAGTGGGTTTAGTATTTGCCTGGAGGTCTTGAAACACTATCTCCGCCACAGCAATAATATACATTTAAAATTCTCATGGAGTGGGTGGGAGGGAGCGATGTAAAGCAAAAGAGAGGGGGCAGCTGAGAGTACATGCTGTAATAGCAACCATGTGCAGGTTGGAGCAGACAAGGGTGGAATAGGATGGGACATACCTTGAGTCTTTTGAAAACTCTCTTTCTGTATGTCTCCTCTATTTTCTATTTATCACCATCATGTTTCAAAAGACAACAGTAGCTTACTGAAACTGATGTTGTACCCATTGATATGAATGGTAAACATGGGGAAAGCCCTTAATAATGAGGTGGCAGTGTTGCATGTGTTATTGGAAATGATAATAGGCCCAAGTCTCTTCATGATGCACCTGACAACCTGGTAGGGATAAGATTGCATAATTTATATGACTTAGTGGTTGAATGAACTGAAACGGTCTTACATTTTTACACGTGCCCGTCTCTTTTTTCGTATTGTCAGATTCTGATGGTCTAAGTTCCACTGTATGAGAGAAAAGGGAGTGCTGTTGTGGGGATGGTTTACAGTGTTTTTCTCGGCATCTACAAAATATTTTTTTTTTCGCTTGGGAATTTTTAAAAAAGTAAACGCTTCTGTTTATCCCAGCTTGTTTTTCCCCACACGTGTCAGTTCTACATAAATATGTTGAGTAATTTATTATTTGATAGGTAGCGTTTAGTTTTATATGTTTGTCTCGTTCATGTCCCCTGGGAGCCAGTGGCGGCTTCTTTATAGTTTTGAAGATGGCATGCTTTGGTAGCAGAATAAAGATGCCTGTTTTCATTGTCGCTTGAAGCCCAGCAACCTACTCACATTGATTTATATCATCTGTCACTGAAAGCTTTTTATTGCCACAACGGCTGGAACTCTCCCGACATCCGTTACTTGGAGCCAAGCATAAAATCTCGGCTGCCTTAGACACAATACCACAGTCACTGCACGAAACGATGTGATTTGCCGGGTGAGGCCCTTCTTAAAAGACATTTCCAATATTGCAAGAAGTGCAAAATGATTTTAAGACCACAGAAAAAGTCCCAGAGCATGCCTTTAATGTCTCTGTGGCTATACGATGCTCTCCTCCTTTGGTCAATTTGTCCATGGTTTCAATCAAGCGAGTTATTTGGTTTGCGTCCCCTTGTAAAGTCAGGATCCAAACAAGAAACAAACTTTGCACAAAAAAAATGCTCTCATCCATTTTTATTTGATGGTCTGATCCATCTCTGCAATTCTAACACAGCATCTTGGTTTGGTTTTAGATAATGCAGTTTGTTTTAATGCAAATTGAATTCTCATGTTTTAAGTCACATTTATCAAGCTGTTGCACATGTTTAGGGGTGTTTGTGGAGTTACACAGGTAGCAGCTGCCTTTTTGTGCGTGTGTGTGTTTGTGTGTGTGGGGCGTTGTGATTAAGATTCTTTACTGAGATCATTACTAACAGAGTTTAGAGGATGCATCATTTTCTCCCTGTTCAGCTTTAATGTTGTGGTAGTTGGTTCAGGTTGTATATGGAAAAAAGAGAAATCAGAACAGAAGAGATGTGTGTGAACTGCATTACCCACCACCAGGGCTGCAGCTAAGGATTATTTTTTATTACAGATTAATCTGCCCATCATTTTCTTGAATAGTTGTTTTGTCAATAAAATGTGCCCTGTGTAATAGAGTGCAGCAGGGATGACGTAAAAAGCTAACATTAGACTGTAAAAAAAACTGCCCCCGGTTGCATGAGTTAACGTCGCCACTACAAGGAGACCTAAAGCTGTTTTCGGCGTGATGATGTTCTGTAATCTCATTTAGCCACTTGTTAGCAACCAACACATAGAAGTTTCACAAGTTGGGTATTTACTGATGTATTTTATGTTGTAGAATAAAACATGAAGGTCTGTTAAGCTTGTGTTAACCACAGACCTTATTTTAGGCATCTAACCAAAAACCCCCTTTAAAAAAATCCATTGTCTTCAAGATGAGGGGAACGGGAGTGCTAATAACTCACTTCAGTGTTTTTTGACTTATTCCTGCACTACTCTATTTCCCAGAGCCCAAGGTGACATCTTAAAATGGTATGTTTTATTCCATAAAGAGTCCAAAAATCTACAGCTATGTAAGTTTCACAAAGAAAAGCATCAAATTCTCACTTTTAAGAAGCATGAAAACCTTAAATGTTTTGCTTTTTTGCTTAGATAATCAATAAAATAACAATTCAAGTATCAAAATAGATACAGATTAATTTTCTGCTGATTTACCAGTTGGTTAGTTGACTAAGCATTGCGGTTATAGCCACTACTTAACATACTATACAGTGCAAACATGTGGTACAAGTTAAACATTTTTACCCTCTTTTTTAATTTCATTATTGTTCTTGAGAATCACTGTTCGCTCATTTTGTAAGAAAACTCATCTGTGACAAGAAAGGTAGGAAAAGAAAAGCAGTTTTAATAGTTGAGCCACTCCCTCCAGCCATCTTCAGTAGACTTTAAGGCTCACAAAATCCGCATCAGTATGAATACAGCCTTACCTTTCTCTGTTTTTGTGTACAGGTGCGTCGATACGAGCAGAAGCATGGCAGTCGAGACCCTGCTGCAGGCATCGACTCCTCATCACGTCACAGTGGGACTGGGCAGGACAGTGGCTTCGGCAGTGACAGTGCTCACATTCGCATTGTCCAAATAGAGCAGCAAAGCGGGGCCAGCCACCACTGCATCGCTAGGCCCTCCCACAAGTCCACCATCACGAAGAATCTTAACTTCATCCCTTTCGACATCTTTCTCACAGCTAGTAGGCTGTCTGTCATGACCTACGCTTGCTCCAGTCCCCCAAAGGCCCTTCCCTCATCGTCAGACACCCCCAGCACACCCGAGAAGAAGGAGCCAGGGGATAAGGTAAACAAAAAGCCTGTGACATGGAGGCTCTCTCATGACTCAGTTCCTGGATTTGTCAGTGGTCCATGTGTGTATAATTTTTCATACCATGCACAAAAGCAATATGTGTCATTTATATGAGGATTGTAGTGGTGTACAAGTACAAAGGATCAATATTACATAATTTAAAATCAACTTTAAAATTTGGACTTACCTTATGTGGTTTACGAGAGTAATTTCATACAGTCCAAATTCATTTAACTGAATTTAATCCAACATAATGACGTATTTTGCACTGTAACATGGCTTTGCACAGTGCAGTTAGTCTATTCCGTTAAGTCTGTCACTGCCCATCTAGCTGACTAAAGACTTTAAATGTATGATGTATATTAAAATGCTGCTCTTTACACTTAGTCACTGGTAATGTGATCTGGCTGATATGAAAGTGAAAGACTTCTGGGCACCAGCTCAACACTGTCTCACGCAAAAAAGAAAAACAAATACATAGTTGTCACAGGCAATTAGAACTCTGAGGTTTTCTTGGTAATAAGAGGGTCTGTTTGCTCGCATCTACACTGAGTGGACATTTTATTTGGTACAACGTGTTATTATGAACAGCCAGTTCTCTAAACAGTGGATGTATATAGATAGGATCAACAGGATCTGTGTAAACTGCATGATGCGGGCGAGTTATGATGGACCAAAACCTTAGTTTCCAGAATCGTGTTGAATCAATGCCTCAAATAATTGTAGTGAATTTTGTGGAAAGTGAGACTTAACACTGTGCTAAATGAGTTTTCTGCTTCTACTTAAGGTGGGAAAGAGTGCCCTTAACCAGCCTGAGATCCTGCCTGAGTCTCCTCCGACCTCGACCTCCCCTACTCCAGACCCTGCTCCAGCTGCCCAGGGTTCCCTTGCTGGCCTTACGGCTGAGGACATCCTCAACAGCAACACCTCCCAGCCAGCCTCTCCTCTGCTGAAAGGCAGCCTGCTATCCCTGGGTGGCCTGCCAACTCCCAGTCGCTCCTCAGCCCGTCAAGCACTGGGTGTGACCATAGTGAGGCAGCCAGGGAGAAGGGGGACTGGGGACCAGGTGCTGGAACCCCTCCTGTACATCCAGGTGATACAGCCTTCCGCTCTGCTCAGCTGCCACCACCGCAAGCAGAGGATGGAGCTTTCTGTGTTTGATGTGGCCTTAAGAGGAGTAGCTTCTGACTACAAGTGCCTAGGTAAGAGAGATCAGGAGAGGACAATGTTCAAATTTGTGTGGGGAAGATGTACTAAGGGGATCTTGTTAGTGTAAAGGTTGGGATTTGGATTATCTAATAAAGATATAGATCCTGTTGAAAGTACAGGGAATGCAACATGACTGCCAGCCAATTAATCACATAAAGGAAAACTATCACAACAGTGAATATAAAATACATTGACACCAGTTCTTTGTCCTGTTCTCTTCCTTTCTCCTTGCTCCTTTCTCCTCTTTTTTTCTCTTTCTTAATTTCTTCATCTTTCATCCAGACCCAGGAAAGACTTTGCCAGAGTCACTGGACTACAATGTCTTTTGGCTGCAGACAGTAGCTGGAGAGGTAGACAGTAAAACGGGCATCCCTCCCCCCCTGCTCTGCCTCCAGATCAAAGATTTCCTCAATGGACCTGGTGGGGATCACGCACACACACTCATACACAGAAAAAACACATTGTTCAACGCATGCAACCTCTTTATACTCACGCTAACATGCTCGTTTACTATTTTAAGGCACCCGTCTCACATTAAATCCCGTTTCGGGGGAAATGTCCACTGCTGTGAAGCAGCAAGAGGAGCACACGCATACACACTGATCAAACACATACTGTACCAGACACAAACACAAAAGTCTACTTTTATGCTCTGTGTGCACATGATGAGCAGTGTAAATGACATTGCAGATTCAGTAGGCTACTGATACCACTAATACTCACTATGAACAGCAGAGTACAAGCTCCTGTGGATTTTAGTGTGTACATGAGTGTAATGTCAGGCTCCTGTGGATTTGCTCTTCACAGGGTTTGGTTGTCTATTTTTAGGCTGATATGATATCCATATGAGCAGCTTTAAGCTAAGGTTGTTGACCTAAGGGTGTGGCTGACATCCTACCCAAATAGTACAGCAATGAATAAAAGTGTGAGTGGGCTTTTGAGCATATGAGTGTGCAACCTTGTTATCCCTATGAGGGTTTCATGGAGAGTGTGTGTAGGCGCAGGACATCCTTCAGAGTTCAGCTCCCTGAACCCAGTAGGCCAGATGCTGCAGATGCACACACACACACACACACACACAAAACTATGGACATACTTTGACATATAGTCTGTCTTTCTTCCACATGCATACAATCTTGAACACACACTGTGCATGTATACAAAAAGGAACTCCGGGCTGAACTGTAGGTGTTATTGATGACGGTTCGGGGAAGCGTATAGCCCCCTCGCCCACACCCATCCCTTCCTGCTGTCAGCGGAAAGCCCACAGCTTCTCTGTCCACCTGGAATCACACCACACAATGCAGCTCTCTGTACACCACTGCGATCACACAATAGAGCCGCAAAGCACCAATGTCCATCTACCCCTCTGCTCATTCCAGATGGCGCCAGCAGTCAAATTACAGCGAGCATGACCTTTCCATGAGGCATGAATTACATCATATTTCAGTCAGGTTTTGAGCTTATATGGTAAATATGATTCCCGTCTGGTGGGAATTCACTGTATACAAGAGAGGTAGGTTATTGTAATGAGAAAAGAGAAACTGTCCTTCAACATAGAGTGTTCACTGTACTGATCTCTGATCTCCCTTTAGAGAAGAGTAAGAAAGAAGAACTGCAGTAGATGCAGTATTATTTCCAAAGGTAATATTAACATTTAAATATAGTTTGGTTCACTTTGTATATTTATCTATTCGAAACTGCATCATGTTCAGTGCTGATTTTACAACTTGATGTGATTTATGAACAGGATGTTTTACTGAACAGGGTTATTGCCTGTCATACCTCGATTACATTATGCTGCAGTTACATCTGATTCTAGTGTTCAGTTGAAGTGCAGATGTCGACATTGTACAATTACAGTCAGGTGTTTCCTTGAACTAGTGAAGAGCAGAGCCATCCTTGTCTCAGTGGGATAACTTCAATCATAATCACTCACATTCATTCTCTCTACATACACACACAACACATATAAACAACACCCTCCCAAATGACTCAGACAGGATCCAGGCTCAGTGTGAGGTTGCCCCGGGTCTGGCTGTGCTGGAAATATCTAGAATTGACCACACATGCTACTGGTTCTCCCTCACCCCGTCACCCACACAGTCACACACACATACAGGCACACACACACACAACTGTGAGCTGTTTGGTTAAGATTATTATCCTCTTCAGGAATGGAGGAGCAAAGGAAGAAGTTAGAAAGAGCAGGAGAATCAGTGATGCTGACTTTTGTAGAACAGTAATTCCTGTTGTTTTGACATCGACAGAGTCTACAAAGTTTTTCAGTCTGAACTGAAGCATGGGCATCGTTCATAAGAAGGTTTAATAAATGTCTTCACCTGTGAGACATGGTTTGATGCCTCCAGTCAATCAAGTTAATTTGTTTGGATTCCTCTAATCTGAGTATGAATCAAAAGGTGCAAAGAAGAACAAAGTGAGAAACGATGAAAACAGGATTAGGAAGAAAAAGAGCATTCAGCATTTTATTTATCAGTCCCATGGTATTTTCACAGATGGTTTATTTGCATGTGCAACTCTTTATAACTGTCTGTCGCTGTGTGTGTTTTGCGATGCGTGTGTATCATGTCTGGCGGCTCTACTTTGATTCGACAGTGCTTCACATTTGATTTATTTCAACGAGGCGCAAACGGAGAGCAGACCGCCGTGAGGCCATGTCTTGCTGTGTGTTTACAGCAATATGCTCGCAATTTCAGCAGCATTTATTCTGCAAGACCAATCAAAGCTGCCCTCCCAAGGATGCCGAGTGGGAAACACTTGTAACATGTGTACTGTAAACTGGATGGTGTTTCAGCACTGACCCTCACTCAGCAGCCGCTCATCACACACACACATACACATATAAACACTACAAATACAGATACATACAGGAAGCCACATTTGTAAACCAGGAGGGTTCAAGGCTTGACCAGCAAACACATACATATAAAAAGCTGAGATGGGTTTGTTTTTTTCAGTATGAGCAGTGATTGACCAGTGAACACACAACACACATATACACTTTCCTCTGCTCCCTCTCTCATCTTTCCTACTCAGCTCCAGTCTTTGAGAGGGTCAGTGAGCGAGTCCAGAGATGTAACTGCTACCACTTGGAGACGAGAGAAGCAACAGGTGATAGATTAGCTAGAACAAATTGGAACCATTACTCTCCCGTGTCCCTGGTTCCCGTCAAGCTATGGGTTTGTAGAAATGTTGTCAGTTACTGTATACAAGCCTGTGCCCCTCCGAACCGTCCAGAACCACTCTAATTTGAGTCAGATGGTATCTGAGGCGCGTGTCACTGGCCTTACTTGGTATGAGGCTTTTTTTGTGACAGTGGGATTCTACAGATACTTCCCCCAAAAAAAGGATTGGCCCTTGCAAACACAGACATACACACATACCCTTCACATACAGACCCTGCGTAATTGGACACATTGCCACCTGTGTCAGACACAGGCCCTCTGCTGTCAAGAGTCAAGCGTAAAAGTCAGCCAGAGAAATCAAAGGTGGGGTGGGAATGAAAACAATGTTAGTTGTGGTTGCACACACACACATATACCCAACACCAGGTTCAAAGTGGGGACGGCGTCATGCATGACCTCGCCAAAAAGGCACAATAACCTGGGTAATAAGCATATTTGATCTGCCCCACCACTTTGCAGAGATATATATGTGTGTGTACGTGCCTCTGTCAGACCTTGATCTCCCACTTTCTCCAGCACTAATAGAGTCTGACACCTGAGAAGGGCCAGTCTATGATTCCCCCCAGCCTGTTCACATTAAGTCCTGTTCTTTAAAGGTATGCGAACACCAACACCACCTCTCAACCTCTAGGCTTGATGCCTGCTCCTTGCACAGGCCTTCCACTGACAGTCTCCAGCTTTAAATAGCCGTTAGTTTTGAGGCTGAAGCCAAGGTTTTCCCAATAAAAACACTAGTGTGAGAATGTCACCACTGGAAAAGCCCTCTTTTGACTCACCCTGCTTGGCGATGAAAGTGCCACCACTCTTTTAATAATTGATATTTCCTCCCTTTAATTTAAAAAATCTCTGCAGTCTTTCCTTGCCCTCCCAAAGCAGAACAGGCACATTTGAAAGCAGCATTACATAAGATTGTATTCTCAGTTCTTCACTTTACAGTGTTAAAGAGGTGCAGCAGTGTGTATGGTTGAGAGAAGTCTTTGTCATAGTGCTGCATTACATCTCATTCCATAAATACAGGATTTTGGAGCTCAGTCTGTAAAATGTATAAGTCTGTCATGGCTTGTAAATGGTTTTTTTGTTTTGGGGGGGATTTTTTCTCTGCTGTGAGGTTTTACTGTCCTTGTTTTATGCCATCTTTGCCTGGACAGTGAAACCACATTGAACAACACTGTAGAGGCCGTCTCATACACACTCCCTTTTCAGCTCCAGAGAAACAACCAAATGTAGGAAAATGACAGATGTACTCCACTTGAGGCCATATAATGCTGTGATGTGATTTTATTAGATTCATCTTTTTGCATTGCTCCACTGCAGTAAAAATGTGCTCCATGGACTGCTTAATACAGCCAGGGGGAAGCTGTACAGATGCTGTGGTCGCTGTCTGTTCCAGGATCCAGTTGTTTCTGACTTTGCACAACTTAAATCAACTAATTCACATACACTACCCTGCTGTCATTTGAAAAAGTAAATGAACAGATATTTTCCTTGAACTGTTCTGTCAATTCCGTAAGAATTTCATAAATGTAGAAGTGATGAGTGTGTCAGTTAGCGCAAGTGCAGTATGTTATATGTCTCAAGTCCTTAAATGGATGTATTATGATTGAACTATTAAATACTGTAAGTTGCATGCTGCACTTAATTACTTTGACCCTTTATCATAAATATTGCTGTAAATATAGTTTAAATTAATCTTTTTGAATGGAATTATAATATCTTTACCTGCATGGTGTGCAGGTAAAAAGAAGTTGTCAACTGTTGTGTTGCCTTGGATGATTAAACCTGTAGGAAGCTCACCTATCAGCTACAACATTAAAACCACTGACAGAGGAAACAAAAGACATTGATCATCTCATTACAATGCAATGTTCTGCTGGGAAATCTTTGATCCTGACTTGACCTGACCTGACTTGCTTCTCCCACCCAACCACCATTGCAAACCAAGTATCTCCCCCCCTCCCCCTCCCCCACCAAGGTAGCCCTGCCTTGGAACAGGGGTATCTCAGGGGTTCTAGCACATCCCATGGATGCTCAATCAAATAGGGATCGAGGGAAGTTGGAGTCCAGGTCGATGCCTTGACCTCGTTGTTAATCTCCTTAGGCAGTTCTTGAGCAGTGTTTTCAGTGTCAAAGAGTGCCACTTCCATGAGGGGGTTTACTTGGTCTGCAATGGGGTTTGGATTGGTGGAGCATGTCAAGGGGCTTCTACATGAATGCCAGAACCAAAGGTTTCCCAGCAGAGCGTTGCATTGTAACCAGATGATCAATGTTATTAACTTCACCCACCAGTGGTTTTAATGTTTTGGCTGATCGGTGTGTTTGATGTGTGTATTAAAATGTGCACCCATGCACATTGCATGCACACATGTTTTTTTTGTTTTGTTTTGTTTTGTTTTTTGAGATGGTAGGAAAGATGTGGCAAGCATGACTCCACAGGTGCACTGCAAGTTAGACTTTTTACTCATGATTATTGTAAAAGTTACATATGGGTATATAAGTATATATAAGCATTGGGGTTAAAGCAAACTATATGCATAGCATTGCTCATTTAGGTAAGGTGAGTTTCTGAATATAGGTAATAAATCCCTTGGAAATGGCTGCATGTTGGGGGTAGGATGGGTTTTCTGGGCAGGGGAAGAGAGAGGGACCTTAGGATGGAGGACAATCGATAATGAGGACCAGGTCTCTCTGTGCAGAGAGCCAGGCAAGGCCCGGCTCTGGCCCTGACTGGGTGATCAGAGACAGCTTTATGTGATTACAGAGGGGGGATGGGTTGATTAGATCGAGGGGTGGAGGTAGAGTAAAAGATAGAAAGAAGCAGAAGGATGAGCTACATGAAACAGAGGGAGAAAATGAAAGGGTGAAAGAAGAATGGAGGGAAGCAGATGAACCTGGATGAACAGCTGCATACGGGCTATTTATTCCACCACTGGAAAGTTTCCTGGTGATAAGTCAAGTGGAAATGATAAGCTACATTGCACAGCAAATTCCACCTATCTTTCCTCCAATTCCTCTCTCCAGCCATCCTTCCATTTGACCATGTGCCTTACTTCCACTGGATTAAATGAGAAAAGATCCTGAGGGCAGAGTCTGTGTGTGTGTGTGTGTGTGTGTGTGTGTGTGTGTGTGTGTGTGTGTGTGTGTGTGTGTGTGTGTGTGTGTGTGTGTTTGTGCACTAGCCTGCTTCTCTTGGCAGCACTCCCGCTCATGTCATCCAGTGCTCCTACCTGGGAAGGAGACAGACGGGAGGCCTAAAACCCTTAAAAACCCTCTAAACACTGGTGCCTTGATGAGACCATGAAAAACAGCTGCGCTTGTTTTCGGCCGCTTCCCTCTCCCATCATCATTACCAAGTGGAAAAATGGGATAATGGAAGTGGTGTAAAACGGCATTGAGTTAATTCATGTGTCTCTGTAAATTCCAGTCAAGTGTTTGAAGGCTGCAACACACCAGAGAGCGGGAGAGAGGTAGAACAGGAGAGAGACGAGGAGTTTTGGATTTATGTGGCTGGCATGAAGAAAAGATTCTCCTTTGCTATTCCGCAGTGTCACGTTAGGATGTTACAGTGAGGCAGCCAGTAATTGTGTGTGTGCATATATGTGCATATAAGTCAAGGAGATACAGATTGAGACTGGACACAGCTGTTCTTTAACAGGTCCTTGCATGCAAAGCTGAGTGATTAGAAGAGGAGAAAAGAGTTCAAAGTTTGATTTATGAGACAAGGTACCATGCAGTATTCTATGAGTTAGATAGCAACAGATCTTGCTCAGTGGGACACTGATGAAGCCTGCCTTTCCTTAAAACCCTCCAATGGATTGTGTCCAGTATATGGTGGGTTTTTATTCAGTTCAGGTTTGGGGTTTCACATAGTTTAAGAGGGCCTGTTGTAGCGCTGTGGAGGACTAAACAGCCTTTTACTAGATTGCTAATTATAAAGACTATGTATCAGATATACATTTTTCACTCACAAAAAAAACAAAACAAAACATAGCCAACCCACTGCCAAAATAAATGCTGACATTTTACATTTTTGCAGACCACAGATACGTAACTTTTGTATGTTATTATGTAGCGGATATGTTGAAACTTTTTGTTGCTTTCTGTTTCAGCGAGGCTGTTGTTAACGTGGTTATGTTTAAGCACGAAAACCACTTGGTTATGGTTAGGAAAAGATCATGCTTTGGCATACAATACCTGATTTGGTGGTAGAATCCCCACAGGAAACACAGTGATGTCTTGGTAAAAAACAGCCGCTTGGGGCGTCGGTGGCTTAGTGGCAGAGCAGGCGCCCCATATACAAAAGGCTATTGCCGCAGCGGCCCGGGTTCGAGTCCGGCCTGAGGCCCTTTGCTGCATGTCGTTTCCCCTCTCTTTCCCCCCTTCAAGCTTGTCTGTCCTGTCAATTAAAGGCAAAAAATGCCCAAAAAAATAATTAAAAAAAATAAAAAAAATAAAAAAACAGCCGCTTTTCTGGGAATTATCTGTGGTGGAAACACAATGATGAGTTGCTTAGAAATACCTGCTTTTGGTGGCTAAGCAGCAGCTGGAAAAGCCATGATGACTTGCTAAAATTCAATTGGTTTTGTTGTTGGTTGGTGTTGAACAGTGGTCTGCAGCTTGGCAGGTGTCTCCCCAAGGTGTCATGCCATCCACCATTCCGTCCACCTCCTGGTGACACTTAGTCAATGCATGACTGTATTTTTGAAACGTTAATATCATATGAAATGTACAAATGTAAAGTATCCCTACAGTAGTCTGCACGAGCGTAAATTTAGTATGTGTGCTACTTAATATACTTGAGGTAGCTTCTGAGTAAACACATGTTTTATAACCTTCCCAAAAGTATTGCTCTCTCTACTTCCGGCCCTGTTTAATTTTTCACTCAGCACTTCATAAGTACAAGTCAGAATGAGCACAGCAGGAGACTCCCCAAATTTGGGAGGGACTGCTTAGAAACAGTCCAAGGAGAGAGTTGTTGTTTAAAAACACAGTTTTAAAAGCATTTTCTTATGTCTCTTTTCTTCACTGTTTCCTATCTTTTGTCTCCTTCTCTCCCTCATTTTCTTACTTTCCCTCTCTCTTCACAGCTGAGTTAAATGTGGAGCTATCACGCCCTTTGAAAATCAACCCCACACTGGCGAAGCTGGAGCAGGCCAAAGCTTACCTGAAGAAAGTTCTACCAAACCACACTTGGGATACCTCCAGTAAACCACCCTCTGCTTCCTCCACCCCTCACACCTCCCCTACAAAGACACCACCCAGGGCATTTCCTCCTCGTTCAGAGCCTCACCATCAGGCCTCGGCCCTGGGTAAAGCCAGCAGCATCAAGGCCCTGGCGCTGTCCTTCCACAAGGTCTCTCTCCACACTGCCCAGATTGTAGTCGTCATGGAGACAGAGGCCCATCCAATGAGGCCCAGCGTGACAGTAACAGTGTCGGCCATGACAGGAAGTCTGAACATGAAGTCGGGGCCGAGAATAGAGGGTGAGTAAAAGAAAAACATCCGTTGTTTTTTTCCAGAAACTAAAAAATAACACTGAGCTTATGTTAGCAGAGACACATGAGAAGTACAAGCAACACAGATGCACTGCATCACAGGTGAAGAAACATGAAACCATACTTTCTGTAATTTGCCAAATAAATTTGTGATTGACTATACACCAAAGGAAGTAACAAAATGAAAAACACACTTGACAGCTGCTACCCTGATGGGCCAGCCACTATTAATGTTCATAGTTCTAATGAAGGTCACCTTGATGTTTAAACTGGAAACATTGAGCCCCCTAAACCGTAAATCAGTTGTAAATTATACCAACTAACAAAAAAAAAGTTTGTTGTAAAACTTGAGCTGTCGCCTTAGTTTTTTACATTGCGATCAGCAATGTTCATGCAAAAACAGAACTGTTGTTCGATAAGATACAGCCAACTCTTGGTTGTGTGGTCGGTAATGCTTTACACTGTTGAAGCAATGAATGCTTTTTTGTCCTACCCCCTACAAAGACTTCCATTAGCTCAGTAAATGACCTGTGTTGTTTCACTCTAGAGTAACAAGGGCCTGGACCTTAAATACCTTGCTTTATTATTACTTTTATCTTAATGTTAAAATGAAAAAACATATTATACCGCTGATGTGATCCATCTTATTCTGCTGCATTGCAAAAACATAGCCACTTGTTTCAAGGGAATTCTTGAAACAGGTGGAGCTACATTGGAAACAACTGTAGTGACCTCACCCCATTTGGCAGATTTTATCATCTTTTAAAGAAACCACAATTTTAAGACTCAGTAATGCACTCCACTAAATGTACATGTTTTTTTGTGGTGTGTCATTTGCCTAGTACCCTAAGCTCACCGTGTGTGCCAACAGGAATCAGTCCAGGCCCTTTGAAAATGAAGCACAGTTACACAGACCTCCAAATATCCAATAGAAAAATGTAATGGAGAACAAATTGTACTGTTTCATGTCATTGTGTAACCAAACAAATATTTATGTTGACAAACTCTAAAGGGCTATACCCAGTGCACCACACTTATATTTGTTATTCATTCAGATTGAAGTTTATTTGTAGCTGGAGTGTTGGAACATGTTCCTTCAGAGAATGTGTTTAATTAAACAGCAGGTTGTATAAAGACAACAAGTATAAATACATTCTGAATATTTATTGATGATAGCACTTAGTCAAACTTTCCACTTCCCACCCTTGTCTGTTGAAGAGTATGTGATGTCTCAGCCTTTTTGGACAATTTGACATTCTGTCATTCACTCACACTATGAACCAAATACCAATATTGCCTTCAGGATTATTTGGAATATTGCTGTTTTTTACACATGCTAGCAAAGCCCTCATCTGCCAAAAACAAGTTTTGTCAGTAAACTGTAAAGTGAGATGTTTGTGTTAGTCTTGGATCTAAAGTTGTTGTGAGACAGTGTGTGTGTGTGTATTTGATTGCTGCTGATGAGTATTGCTGCCTGAAAAAGAAAGATATTTTCATGTGCTTATGTATAAGTGTGTGTGAGAGCGAGATGTTTGTTTTCGTGTTAGGACCAAACCCTGCCTTCATCATCAACACTGACTATTATCCAGGAGGCATCACAGTGTTTCCATTCTAACAATCAGAACTGCTAATGCTAATGCAAATTCAAAAGCTTCCAATTTCTCTGTGCCGTTGGGTGTGAGCCGATGCGCTGTAACAGATGATCAGGGATTGTTGGTTTGTGTTTCAGTTTTTGCTATTTGTTTGGCATGTCTTCCAAATTGGCCACCAGATGGAAACAGTAAGATAAAAGAGAGTGATGGGCTGACGTGCCACATGTGGGAGCGAACAAGGAACACTCATAGTTTTGTGAGGGAGATGGTTTGTACCGAAGTACCACTGAGCAACACATCCCCTGATGTGTCGGGTTTGCAGGGGGACGAGGACAGAGCAGGAACTGGGCTCCCTAAGTGCCTGCATCTGCTTGACAGATGTTGTTATATTGGGTTACTTCAGATAAAATGATTGTCGAAAATGTTAATTAAAACCTCAAACAATTTGCACTTTGTTTACTCAAATCTGCATAACTGCACAGTGACACAATGCTCAGCACTGCTGCCCCGCTCTGATTTTCACCAGCTTTTCAGCTTTCATCCATCTTTGATGTGTTGACTTCGATAAACACAGTTGAAACTGCGTGTGCAGTGCAATGGAAAAAGAAATAGAGTTTAGAGACAATTGTACTAATATGAAAGCTAATCCCCTCCCACTCTCTTTGCTTCAGATATTTATAGTGATTTCT
The DNA here is from genome assembly GCA_029783705.1 of Chaetodon striatus. Taxonomy (NCBI): domain Eukaryota; kingdom Metazoa; phylum Chordata; class Actinopteri; order Chaetodontiformes; family Chaetodontidae; genus Chaetodon; species Chaetodon striatus. The sequence goes on along the minus strand of JAPZEB010000025.1, from coordinate 27,988,774 downwards.
CTTCCTTTGCACATAGAAATCCTTTTCAAAACAGATTTGTTAATAGTAGTACTTTGACTTGTTTACAATAAACACAGGAAGTAGAGATTAGTGTGCAGTGAACTGTCTTTTCCTGGATATTGTTTACCGTACAATTACCAGCACCTTGAAACAGAGCCACCGCTCCACTCAAGACATTACAGCTTGACTGGACGCATGTAAAAATGTTGGGATCAGGACCGCTGGTGTTTATTGACATCCATTCAATCATTCATCTCCAGTTTGGCTCCAGACTCTTTGAAATACTGTTTGTTGTTACGGCCCAAAAAACATAACATCATGTGTGTCTGTTCTGAACAAGACATTACAATAACTGCCATAAAACTAATGCTGTCATCATCTGCTGCAAAAGTTTCATTTATCTCCCCATATATCATGTTTGAGCACTCTCTGAAATACCTGAGAGGTTTGAGATCCTGTATGTAGATCTCATTATAGACCCTGATATTTCATCTCTTCGCCTCATCTCTGAGAGCATGCTGAAACTTGGAGTAACATCTGTAAATGTTACATGGCACAAAATGCCCACTAAGAGGATCTTTTTTTTGCATTGGAAAAGATATCTTAAAGCAAATGTCAGAAGTTATGCTGCTGAATGAACAATGAACATGTTTGTCTCACCCTGTTGTTTCTCCCTTCTTTTTGTTCTTGATAACTCCAGCACATTTATAGATCTTTGTCACAACACACGCGGCTATTTTCCCCGAGGGCTTCTTCACATAGTGTTTCCAGATTTGTTGCCATTGAAAGGAGACAAACTGTCTCCAATTACGCAGACTGATCGCCAGTGACAATAGATGTATCTGCTGACTTTTAGCCTTAGCTGCACCGCCTCCATCACTCAGCACTCTGGCCTCTCAAGTCCGCTCTGTACCTTGGAAAACGGATACCTTGGAATTTTGTGAAGATAAAGGTTAGGATTCCCGTACTGTTAGGCTGAGCGTTTGAGCTGCCACAATAAGTCAGGGGCAATGACCCCCCCGGGAGAGGCTGTACATGAGAGATGTAAGACAGGAGAATGTAGTATTACTTCTGCTGCAGTATGTACCACTACTGTTGCTGCTGTTGTTTCTCTGCTGGTCCTCAGTGGCAAGCTGAGATTGATGGACCACATCCTGAGCAGACCTCAGGATGATGCCAGTATGCAAAGAGAAACCGGAGAGGGAGGAACAGTGAAGGGAAGAGTTGTGAATGAAGGGAAGCAGCAGGGTGATAGAGATAGAGAAGGAGAGGGAGAGAACAAATGGGGAAATGTGAGAGAAGAGAGGGAGGAGTCAGATAAAAGAAGATGTAGGAAATAAAACATGATTAGACAGAGAGAAAATGCAGATTAAGCAGAAATGGGATACAGCACAAGAAAGGAAATAAATGAATAAGTAGGACAGAGAAGCAGATGAGGAATGATTTGTCACAAAGTTGGATAAAGGAAGCAGAAGGAAAGGTAAGGAAAGAAAGTAGATATAATACAGGACAGAGGGGGGAAAGCAGATGACAGGCAGACTACTATGTGTGAGCAGTAACAGGGGTCTCTTCAGTATATGCCATTACACTCACCCCACCCCACCCTGTCTTCATCAGCATACATCTATAGCTGCAACGGGGTGAAGACCCTGTCATCCACCCCCTCCCTCATCCACAGAACATCTGGGGCTCTGTACCTGGTCATGGCAGCCCCCCCTCTGCCAGGGGACAAGATGGAGAGAGAGGGGATTAGGTTGACAGTGAGGTGTGTTACCAGATCCTGTGTTAATGAAAAGCAAGTGGAAGTCCCGCATTCCTCCCTCCGTCCACGGCTCACCACTCCCCAAGGTAGGGGGGCATTTATAGTTCAATGAAAGAAAGGAGGGGGGCGGGCCTGAGAGAGAGAACATATGTCTTAAGGTCCATGAAACAAGACCCTCCCTAATCTCTCAGCTCCCCATCAGACTGCCCATAGAGTGCCCCCGATTTCCTAAGAACACACACACATATGTATTGGCAGACCCTGTTACAAGTGCCCCTTTTTTCATATGCATACAACAACATATACACACACACACACGCACACAAAGCTTTCTCCTCGGTCCTTTGCCTCCGCGGACCCCCTGCTTCTTCAAGGTGATTTACTCCTGCACACTTGTAAAGGAAAACTTCTGTTCGTGGAACAAAGTGAAGGCTACCCATTATTTATTTATGTGTCTTGACTTTTTTTCAAGTTTTATTTTGTTTCCCTGGACAATCTTTGAGTTACGGTCATGTCAGTTTGTTTACTCTGCTGAAAGAAAGCCACTCTTTTCCATTTATCATATTATTTCTGTTTCAATGGTCTGGGAGAAGCAGAGCTGAGTATAGCCAAACATAAAGAGATTTATATTCGGGAATACACCCTGCTGTGATTTGGCAAGTTAACCCAACTAATAAATTGTTTTCAATGCATTATTAATAGAAATATATTACAGAGAAGACATGGGGGGCGACTGTCCTGCAAGGTATTTGTTAACACACATGGCTGCCGAGTCAAGATGAAGATGTATGGCGGTTAGATGGTCAGAGAAATGACGTGTAATAAAGCTGTGAGATTATTGTAATCAAATATCAGAGACAAACAAACAAGATCTTGCAGTCTTTTTTGAACAGCAGTTTCTGTTAATTGTTAAAAGCTCATACTGGGTGGCTCTTAGCATGAAGTCTTATTGAGCCAACAGACCGTACTCGCGGTGGGAACTTCTAATCAGAGAAGTGGTACATATTATGGCTGCAAGTTACAATCACTTTAATGAGCGATTGATTGAATGATTATATTTTTTAATTGTTTAAGATCAAAATATAGGGAAATTTTTCTATCACAATGTCCCAAAGCCTAGGATTGATAGCTTGCTGTGTCCAACCACTACCTCAAAACCGAAACATATTCAATATAGTGAACTTACTACCACTTAAAACCCACGACAGCAGCAAATCTTCACAGTTTAGAGGAGTATGTCGGCCATTTTTGCTTTAGCAGTTTCTTTAAGGATTAATCCAGTATCAAAATAGTTGCCATTATTTTTTATTCAACCAACTAATCAACTTATTGTTTCTAAAGTAGCCCCGAACAGACAGACCAAGCACTGGATCTAGATAGAGCCATTTGCATTTTCACATTGGCCACAGTAGATTGGAGCCCCTCCACAATGAGCTGAACAGCACAGAAAAAAACACTGATTTTTAAAGTGAAACAGATTTATTCAGTGTTTTTACTGGTTTTAAATCAACAAGGGTCTCATTTATAAAAGAGTGTATAGGAT
>JAPZEB010000025.1:27968727-27983471 GCA_029783705.1 Chaetodon striatus | reverse complement strand
GCCAGGATCTATTTCATTTAGCGCCATCTGAGCCAGTTATATAAACCCCAAACACATAAAGTACACCCCCCTCAAATACCCACAAAACAACAGCTGTTCATTGACTCCGGTGTGTGTGTGTGTGTGTGTGTGTTTGTGTGTGTGCGTGTGCGTGTGCGTGTGCGCGTGTACGTGCGTGTGTGCGTGCACGTGCACATGTGTGTGTGTATGTGTGTTTGTCTATAGTTAACAGTTAACAATATTCTTGTTCATCCCTATGCCATGTTATTGTGTCTGGTTTCTGGAAAAAGGTCTTTGTATTTCTTTGCCATGTGTGTTTGTGTGTATCTGCATTTGTCTTGAAAGCTGATTGGATGATAACTGTGTGTTCACTGGAGTAATACTTATCATCTCTCTTACTGCAACTTTGTGTCTAAGGTCAACACTCCCAAAAAAGGTTGTGGCTGCTCCTTTGTTTTCTATCTATCACAAAACATCTTCATGCTCTTTTTTTTTTTCTCTTAGTCTTTCTTCATCCTTTCCTCTCTTTTTGTGGCTTTACCCATCACCTGCAAAGATGTTATGTACTCTATTTAAGCGAACACAGACACACAGGTACCGCCTGCCTCATCCTCCAACACTTTCCCAGCTCTTTTTTTCCCTCTGAACATTCCCTGCGCTCCTCCCTTCTTATGGCAGTACTTCACAGCTGAGCAGTGTAATGTCTCTGGGCTGTGTGCTGACACATCTCTGGAAACAAATCTAAATAGCGGTGCTATGGTCATACAGGGCAAAAGCAGGGATGGCGAGAGAGCATGGAGAAATGTGCCTCTGACTAGTATCCAGCCTTGATGGAAGAATGGAGTTAGAGATGAAGAAAGAAAGGGATCCCCCCTCATTAAAACCACTCCCAATTAGGGTGATTATTAAGAGTGCTGGCTGCTGCTGCTGGCTTTAGCACCAGGATGCTGTGGTCAACTGGGCTGTAAATGACGCATGGTGAGACAGGAGAGAATGCTTTGATACACATTGTATGTGTGCAAATGTGTATGTGGGTGTATTTGTTTCCACTTGTTCACCTGGGTGTGCATGATTGTGCGTCTGAGTTTACACATGTCTGTATACAGACGTTTGACTTTTTTTTCTCTATGAGTATATGTGTGTCTGCATTTAATGCACATGTGCTTGTGTCTCCTTTTATACGTGTGAATAAAAGATCCTCCATTTTAACAAGCCAGTTTGGGAGTTCCCTTGTGCTGTCTAATAAATCCTAGCCATGAAAATAAACCCGATGTCCACAGTTCAGTAAGTAATCTCTAACAGCTCTCTTTGCGCCGCAATAGCAGAAGATATTAGCAGGTAAACGGCCAACTTGTATCAACAGTGTCTTTCCTGAGAGAAATGAGTCATCTCAGTATAATATTTCCCTTCAGAATGATTTATTCAAGAGAAGCCCTCTTTCATTGGAACCCCCCCTGTTGTGTTATTGCGCTCTAATGTTGAATAAGATGTTCCTTAGTCAGTTTACAGAGCCTGGAAAGATGTGAGGACGCTTATGTGTCATATCTTCATCAAATCATAGCTCTCACTCTCACATCCTCCGGTTCTGTGTCTCTCTCACTCCCTCTATGTCTCTATCTATTTGTCTCCTCATTTATCACATCCTCCCCCACTCCCTTCATATGCTGTTCCATCCCCTCCATCTATCCTGCTTTACCCCAAGTGAACCCCAAACACACTGTTGTAAAAGTTGTTCCTTAAAGGGCTGAAATATAAATAGGAAACTTTGTACACACACACACACATATATATATATATATATATCTGTATATATGGGAGCACTACATGGAAATACCGTATTTGTGAAACTGGGATGTGAGGTTTTTATCTGCAGGAAATAACAAAACAATACCTATATATAATACAATAATTATATTGTATGTAGAATTGTTAAATGACAAGCCTTTTTTTTTTTTTTTACCATACATGTTGACCGCTAGTTTTTACTGATGTCATGTAATGTAACTTATGGGTATTCATTGTCAGTTTATAGATGGTTACCCCTAGCTGCATTGAAGAGGTGCCTCTGCTTGTTACAGGGTTTACAAAAACAGCTGCTTTCAATATAACAATCAAACATATCTGTCGCTCTTTATTCAGTACTGTTAAAACTTAAAGGTCAAACAACTAAATCATAGGAACTATAACTTTAAGTAAAAGACTGAAACAGGTGTGTCTTCATTCTTTTACTTTCCCAGACTTACAGCCAGACTGGAGTGAGAATTTCTAGAGTTAAAAGGCATTTTTAAAGAGCTACTTCTCAGGGCATTATTAGTCATCTAGGGTTGAGGTTTCCAAATGGGCTGCTGCTGTAGCTTTAACTGACCAGATCAGCCCTCCCATGTCAACGACTAGTAGAGGGGGTTTCAGTCCACTGATTTATGGGACCAAAAGACCAAGTTCAGGACAGCGTGGGACCACAGTGACACATCTCTGTTTTAATGGAAAGGACAGAGAATGCTGTCCTTATTAAGTTGAGGCTTTTGCTACTTTTGGTTCCTTCAGGATGAGTGGGTGTTTGGCTCCTCTGTCTGGATCCCATCAAAATTTTCTCACTGTCATCATGTCTGCTAAACCCTTCAGTTTACCTAATCACAGAAACACTGTGTTTGAACTTGAATCTGTACAGGTTCAAATTGGTGTAGCCATGAACCCAGAACACCTCTGTACAGAGAGACGCACAGGAGTCACATCTGCGGTTATATTAACTGATGGTTGTACATTTTAGCCTCGGACCCAAATATTGGACATTCCTATTACTGTGACAACTCAGACCCAGTCTAATTAATCACTTCCTTTAGTGCATAGTCCACTAAAAATGAGTAAACTTGGTAAGCTATATTAGTCATCAGACCATTGTTTCAGAAACATAAAAGCAAAGGCAGGGACCTGCACATGGTTGTTAGATGACAAGATGACAAATCATGCTGTCCTTTTTCAAAGGCAAGTGTTAATAACATTAAATAAATACAATAGTTTGGAGGCCATTGAAGTGGTTGGTGTAATTGTAATGTATGTTTTGCTTCTTTGATATCACATATATGCAGAGTGTCGAAGTTAAACTCAGTAAAAACACACAGGCAAGCATTTGTGCAACTGAATTTTGAGGTTGAATTGTTTCAGTTTCATCTGGCTTTGTTGAACTTGTATCAATGAACTGTGTTAGTTTTTATATATAATTAAAGATATCAATATTTCACTTTGAAACTAGTATTTATTGTCAACATTTTCCCATTTATTTGAATCCTCTCTCCTCTTTTTCCAATGTGTAATCAATAAATTAGTAACTGCTTCTACTTTATCCACAAACCACTTAGTACATAGTGTATCGCTGACAAGAAACTTTTCCTCATCATAGTCCAAATTTTTTTGACATGTTTTCCCTCTGTAGTTCCACCCTGTGCTCCTCATGCCATTCATTGCTACTCCTTCTGTCTTCCTAGATGCAGTTCAGGCTGCGTCTATGCAGCTGGAGCTGCAAGATGTGTTGGTGAGAACAGGGCTAAAGGACCGGAACCGTCTCCTGCTGGGGCCGTTCTCCTGCAGCACCTCCCTGGAGGCTCGGTGGTGTCGGCACAGCGGTAGCCCTGGACCTGAGCCTGGTCCCCCTAAACTGCTGCTGGACCTGAAGGGAGGCCTGCTGCAGGTTTGTATACCCATGACATCAATTCAGCATCCCAGTCACAAGATTTATCATCCAGCACAGGCACAGTTTGTAGAGGTCAGGGTCAGATCAGCACCTCTACACCTGGTTAGAATTGAGCTTCTTGCTCAAGGACACTGAAACCCGAGGGCTTCAGCGAGGCTCTGTCAGTTAAAGAACAGCCTCCAAACAAGAGGCGGTGTTGCTGCCCATTTAAACGTCACCTCAGCTTGAGTGCCTTTGGTTTCCTAATTAATCCTTACAGTATTCATGAGCTGACACCCACAGGCACAGCTCATCACACTCCTCTTTAACTTTGCTTCTGTCCTCTTTGCAGCTGAAGTGATGACAGTAGGAATTGCATGCTGTAATTCCACCATAGATTTGAGTCACATCTGTTAGTTAAATGGTGGAATATTAGGCTATTTTTAGGGGAGGTTATATCTTATGTGTGCCTTTTTTCCTGTGAGAAGTTACATAATGTGCACACCAAAAAGTCCCCTTTCAATGTGACTAACTGAGCGCATTATTACTAATGTATTATTCCACATTACTTCTTCAGGGGGAACCCCCTACCCCTCCCCCATTCTCAATGGTTCCCTTAATGCTTTTATTGCGTGCCCATTAACAGAAACATGACTCGTAACTCAACACTTAATACGTAATCATACATTTCCCACTGTAAATATTGGCATTTGTGGTGTTTTAATCAAGTGCTGTACAAAAACCACCGGAATTCCTTCCCATTCCTTCTTCTCGTGCTCTCTTTCCAAAAACCTGGGAAAAAAATCCCCAAATTTTCCTGTTTTTAGAGTTTAGTCATAACCCACCCTTGCAAGCTAGTGAGTAGCGGGCAAGCAGGCAGGCAGCTCCATGTGTGAAGAGTTTTTGACTCAGAGATTCCTGGTCCGTAGTCCAAACCCCAGGCAGACTCGCTTTGATGGAGCACGGGAAGGGGAATGCCGCGGGTAAGTAAGGAGGATGTGAGGTTGTGTTGGGTAATGTTAGAAAGGATATGAAGGGGTGATGACGAGGGTAACCCTGACTGCTTCTCTTCCTGTTTTGGAAAAGAATGTTAAATAATTCTCAACGTACGTATTTATGCATCAGCTGTGAGTCGGTGTCACTGTCTAGCATTTCCCTTATGACGCAGTTTTTTTTTACTTTTTACTTAATTCCTGTATGTCACTCTTTTTCTTTCAATCCCTCTACCTTCTTATCCCTGTTGGCCTCTGTCTCCTCTTGTTCCCCATCCCACACTCTTTAATTAATGTTCTTTGCCAACCACCTTACTGTCTCTGCTTCTGTCTTGACAGGTCTTCTGGGGCCAGGAACATCTGATCTGCCTGAAGCTGGTGGAGGAGCACCTACAGGTGTACCTAAATCTCCAGAAAGGATCAGATTTGGCTGATAGCTGTTCCAAGGGAAAGGCCTGCCACACCCAGCCACCTCCCTCTCCAGGTTCTCCCTCTCCTCGGACAGAGCACAGCTCTGATGATCTGCGTACAGGCCATTTTCAGTACATTCAGGACTCAGGTAAATGTTTACATAGTGCAAAGATGACAAGGGGCTGATGGTGTAGCCAGGCTTAAATCTGGGTAAAGTGTTGGTTACTATATTCCAAATCCTATTTCAATTGACATGATTGCTTTGTGGAACTTTCTCAGAACCGCGCCTGAATAGATGTTCAGCAGTCCCCAAAACTGCCTGACAACTGTTTGCTTTATCAGCTTGTGTTCAAAGCAGTAGTCACAAACAGACAAAAACCATTGTCTATGATTCGGAGTGAAATATTATTACCTGGACATGCATTATTCCTGCTTTTTCTTGACAAGGTTTAAAATGGATGGAACCAGGGTAAGCGCTGGTCCCTGAATCCACAGGATGAAGAGTAACCGTGGTCAGTCAATCATAAAGTCATGTAACCGAGTTGGTACTAACAAAAAAAGGAAACTTTGTGCCAAAGTGAGATGTCACTTAAGATACACATTGCCTTAAATCAAAGTCAGATCAAAGCTGTCTGTGGAAAAAAGTTTCATCGGACATGTCTGCCTGGTTCCACTCTGAGTAACATGCTGTTTATTCCCTCTCTTTGTGCTTTGTGTGTGCTGTCCTCTCTGTGCACACACGCAGACACACACAAGAACATTATACACAGAGGATCAAACTTCTCTCTGGCTATAGACCAGCCGTCCACTCTGTCAGCTGTGGTTGAGTCTTTGTTTGTTGCACTGTTCCACTGGTCTTTGATGCATTTAATATGCTGGCTGAAGCAGGAGAACGTACAGTAGTGAACTAGAGAAGAGAGCACAATCTGTCGGCAACATGTTGTCAACAGCCAGAGAAAACCAGGCCCTGGAGTGCAGAGCACAGCGAGTGGCCCCTAGGGGCCTGACACAGGGACAGATGGGATGGATGGACAGAGGAGGAGATGAAAGATGGATGGAAGGAAGAGTGGAAGGAGTCTCTGTCCCTGCTTCTCACTTTCTCTAAGTTCAAGCTAACTGGAAAGAAAGAAAAACCTCATAAAAGCATCTGTTTTTTCTTTCATCCACCCTTTTTGCAAAAGAACAATACACTGTCCACCTTCAAGTGGGCAGCTCACTGCTTTACAAAAAGGGAAAAATTAGCCACAGACAGATTTCGCTGCCCCTTGAAATGTGTTTTCTGGAAAGAGACTCTCAGTGTTTGTACCCCCAAGGGCCAAACAAAGCAGCAGTTCTCTGCTTGACTGTTTTTTTCAAATAAACATTTTTCCAAAGGACTTGAATCCCAAACAGCAGCCACGACTTAAGTCAAACACCACTCAGAAGTTTAGATCCAATGTTATCCAGCTTTTGCAGGTGCTTGGCATGGTTCAATAAATGGCTGTTTACTAAATAGCAAAAATGTTTACCCAGCTACGTTGTTTATATACGGCTTCTTATGCATATAAACAATCTGAAAGCGTGGAAACATCGACAGTGCTCTTTTAGGAGATATTGTTTTGGGGGGTTCGGATTCCATAGTAGAAATAGCATCACAGCACTAAAGATGTACGCAAGTCAAAGTGAGGTTGTTTTTTTTTTGTTTGTTTTTTTATTGCCACATTCGATCAGTTTCATAATGTGAAAATGTGCATCGGACATTAGAACACATCAGAACTTTGATCATGTTATTCTAACCTCTGTGTGTTTCTTTCTTCCTCAAGCATCTGTAAATGTTCAAGCAGGTCAGTTAAGCCTTGAAACAGGCTTTTTGTTCTGAAATCTTGTGTTGTAGTGGTTTTTTTTTTTATGTACCGGAGGAGTATAGCACAGTATACTAGTATTCTTCTGTATCTTCAAATATAAAGTATATGGATTCCTTCCTGTTAATCCTCTGCATTCCAGTCACATCATCCTTCATCTGTTAGTCAGCTATCATGGTTTATCTTTTTCTCCTTTTTTCCTTTTTTCAACTGTTCTCCTCTCCTCATTTTCTTATTCTCTTTGCCTCTCACCATATGTTTTCCTTCTTTTGATGTCTTTTATGTCTTATGTAAAGTAAAGTGTAAACACTTTTATTTCGCTGACAGATTAAAGTGAAGTTATTCTGATATTAATAGTTTTTTCTTCTTTTCTGGCAGCTTCCCAGAAACTGCCAGGACCCCATGAGGTGGTGTTCTACAGCGAGACAGAGGACAGCCCAGGGGTGATGCTGTGGAGGTACCCTGAACCCCGCGTCCTTACCTTTGTCAGGATAACGCCTGTCCCTTTCAACACTACAGAGGACCCTGAGATCAGCACTGCCGACCTGGGGGACGCCCTGCAGGTAAAGACAGACACACATACACACATCTCTTGATTAGAACAAATGTGTACACCCAAAACATTTCAAACAGACTTCCAGGTGCTCTCTCTTCTCATTATACTCCTCCATCTCTACCATTATTCTGAAAACCCTTCTCAAACCTAAACACACAGCATATTGTGAATAAATCTGTAAGCAAGGAGTAGTAATGTCTTAAGCAACCAAATGTTTTAATCATTACTTAATTCAGGATATGATAGGTCTTCTAGAGCCCTGCTACTAAATGGAAGGCAAACAAGGCATAAACTGAGAAGTGAATCCACTTATGTCTCTCGCTGCTCCCTGCTTAACATCACCTGCATTGAAAGAGAAATAAACTGTCTTAGATTTGGACTGGGGGCCATTATAATTCCCATGACATGAGTCATGAGAACTTCCATACTCTGTGTGTTATTGAATGACAGAGACCCCTGCTGTCCCTCCAAACATGTAATACATGGTCAGACAGCTGTGGAAGTCATCTTGCAGGCTCTGGTGTGAATAGCCAGGTGTCTCCAACCCCAGATGAGGTTATAATTTGGCAAGCTGTAGCAGCTACTGAGTCTACAGGGCCTCAGTGGGGGACAGGACATCCCACTTTTCCTTCTATCACTCATCCTCCGCCTCTCTATCCCCCACCTCACTTTCCAGCTTATCATCTTGGAAGGCAAGCTGGGTCCCAAATCACGTCCTTCTGATCCTCCTCTGTAATCTTTCTTTTTTTCCTGGAGCAGAAATATGCTATTTTTAGGTAAAATTTCCTGACACCATTATAACTGCAGTCACTCTGAGTCTTATTTTTTGGCCATGCAATTAGGAAAGGAATTTCTGGTAATACAATATGCAAAACATGTTTTTGTCATCCTCTTTGCTAAGCTTCTCCCAGTCACGTTCCTGAATGTTCTTTTCCTACTCAGATAAAGTTTCCCAGCATGTATTAGCTATGTTTAGTTAGATCTAAGTTTAATTTCTGTGGTTTTAAATTCAATTTTATGTAGCTAAAGGTCTTGAAAAGGCACTGAGAAGCAGCCCTCTAACAGCTGATAATGAAACAAATGCTGGACTTTCAAAATGTAATGCAAGGATGACTAAATATGTAATAAAATAAGATGTTGTAATAAATTTGTAGATATGGATCTAACATTACATTATTACAATAACTGGTAAGAATTACTTTATAAATGGTATAATAATTTAGCTGTTAAAATATTGTTTTTGAAACATTCCTCATGAAATAGAGGATTTATCTCAAGTTAATGTTATAATCTCATGTTATTGCGTTATCCTGAAATTAATTATGGTAGCAATTTTTTATCACGTTGCCAGCCTATTTAGAGGGACTTTTTAATTACATGTTCAGTCTTTGGGTTAGGTCACTTTTCCTCTTCCTTTTCTTTCTGCTTCTTTTCTCATTCTGCAGCAGAAGTTTCTCATCTGCCCATATCCTCCCTTTATCTCTCAGATTCTTTCCTGGACTCCCACAATCATTCACCTACAGTACAGATGTTTTCTTCTGTCTGTTTATGTCGACCCGGGAGACAAGATATTGGAAGGTGCTGCAGATGTTTGGCTTCCCAGCGAGGCCCCACAGCTGTAAAGTCCGTAATGAGCAAAACTCCAAAGCCTCTAGCTGATTGGCCATGTATTGAGTTACAGCACAGAAGAGAGGGAGCTGATGTGTGTGGAGGAGGGAGGATTAGAGGAAGAGGCAGTGATAGACAGAGTTAGAATAGAGAGAGGGTGGTTAATGGGAGTAGACTGACAGGGAGAAAGAGTGGAATGAGAGAGAGATGAACAGAGATGGAGTAAGAGGAGGGTTAAGAAGGATGGAGATAGATGGTCACAGATGGAGGTGGTGTCTTCTGCGATGCTTACCAGAGCCTCCGTGTGGAAAAATGCACTTTCTCTAGTCCAAGGCAGATGATTCTTTACCAGCTGACAAGTCGAACTGACAGGAGATACAACAAGCTGGCAGGCATTTTCCAGTGTGTCATGTTCACATGATTCACATGTATTTACAATCTGTCATACTTTTGGACAGCGGTGTATCAAATGGCAGGGGGGAGTAGTTGGGTGCCTGCATTTATTTCTGCATCTCCACTGCTATCTGTGTTTGTGTATAAATACGGATGCCTGCGACTGCAGATATATTTGTGTGAGTGTGTATTACACAGCAGGAGACGTGGAACCAGTGGATGATGAACATGTGGTTTCCACATCTTCTGCTCCACTCCTCATGTCATCTGGCATGGTCCTGTCTCTTCTGACAAGTCTGTTAAAAGGAATCAGGTGATGAGACTACCACAGGGGAAGTGGTGAAAAGAGGAGGCTCTGAGCATTACTGAAACCTCTTGATGTGGGGATGGGATGTAGTAGGGTGAGATACTCTGTCTGTAGAGGAAAGCAATAAATGCTAAGAATTTAAATGGGAGCTATTGTTATTGACAGCTAAGAAGATTGTCTGTACAGTAGGCAGAATCAGTTTGAAAGACAAATGCTGGCACTTATAAAAACACTATGTAAAAGGAGTGAGCCGTCTCATTCTGCTGCTTGTGTTTCTGTTACATGTAAATGTTCTGGCCAGACCTTGCAGCAGGGGGGCAAAAAATCGGACCACCCCTCGGAGGCACACTGGCAGAAATTTTGTAATAGGGTCCTTGGATAGTTATAGCAGTGAGCATGTTAACAAACGTATTGTTGGTAACAATAATGAAAAACATCACTTACAATATGGATTTGCTAAACTGGTTTAAATCCATTGTTGAAAGCTACTGTGAAGCATTTTGTCAACACTGCTAAAAACAGTATCATGTATCATGGACATTTTTAAAGGAGTGATTGTTTAGTAATAATAAGAAATTGGATCAGTTTACTGATATGTTAAACAGTCATTCTTACCTCATATTTTTGTCCAAACACTCACATAGCATGAAACATGTGTGTGAGGCAAGGGGTTGGGTTCATAAGGGTTATTTTAACAGGAACTCTCGGTCATCAGCCAAAATTGCTGTGAACCCAGATTTAATGGATTTCAGCCTCTAACAAACAATAATTATTCTTAACTTTCTACAAAACTTCAAAGTCTCTCAATTTATTTTATATTTCTCCAAATACCAAAAAGAAAGTCCAGCAACAGAGAACGGAAATGCAGCCATTAAAATCCAAAAAACAGTAATGGCTCAGTTTCAGTTCCGAAGGAATTTCATTTACTTTACATGAAGAGAGAGAGAGAGAGAGCAGGAAAGAGAAAGAAGGCAGTCATAATTTCTCAGGCCTCTAAAATTACCATGTGGCCACACGGAGATGGAGGCTGATAGATTTTGAGAAATGGAAAGTGAGAGGCATAGGGAAAGAAAAAGAAATAAGGAGTAAGAGGGAGAGTGATGTTTAGCATTGAGCTGTCCTGTCATTCCTCTCTATCATTTAGGCAGTAATGTTTTTCTAATTTAGGGCTGTTTACCAGCAGGTGGATTGTGAAAAGAATTGCATGTGGTGAACAAAACAGAAGTGTCTCCTCTCCACATTTTCTACATCTCCTCTTTCTATTCCTCCTCCTCTTCTCTCTCTTCTCCCTACTTTTGTCACACTCCCCCCTCCTCTTCTTTGCTCCCTGTCTCCACCCTGCTGAATAGATGAAGGTGGGGTCGGGGGGGCTCCTTCTCTGAGCCATGCTGCTCGCTTGTCCCCAGAGCAGATCATATTAACATTTTATAAAATCAAGATTTCCTGCATTTAAATAGTTGTGGTTTCCCAACTGGTTCCAGTATCTCGGAGGGGGAATTCAAACCTTCTTCCATTACTCAAAGTCAAATTGCTGCCTGCGCTGTTTTTACACACAGTAGAAGGGGAACGATGTCAGAGTGATTGGAGGGCAGCTTAAAAACAACAGATCCCTGATGGAGCATCCGCGGGTTCCCACCTGTAGAGGGCCCAAGTGATGAAGGGATAGAAGGAGAGAGGAAGGTGACTCATTCTCACCTTCTGCCTGCCGTGTGGTCCAGTTCTCTGAATCATAAGCAGGTGTCCTTACTGCTTTTTTTCCATCCCTCTCGTTCGTCTTCCCCTCCTTCTGCCTCTCTGTGGGGTTCTGAAGCCTGAGAAACAGGGAGTAAACACAGGAGCTATGATTCAGCCTGACCCCAGCTCAGGGGAACAGGAGGAGGAGATAGCGTGTTCGAGTTCAGTCTCAGCATATCGTCAAACACAAACAACACACTCTGTTCTCAGACATTCACATTTGCCTTTTACCGAAACGAGTTTTTCCCAAAATGCAAATGTATAAATTTGATCATCCACTCGCTGTTTGGGCAGCGGCCCAAAATCGCTCTGAGCAAACATCACACCATCTGCTCCCCTGCTGTTGCTTTCGTGCATGGCACTGTGGGATTGCTTTTCATGTCTCAGCAGGGCTCTGCACTGCCATCATGGCCCTGCTGGCCTGCGACCCATATCATAAAAACTGCATGGCCTGAGATGAACCAGCAACCTTCAACCATAACCACAACTGCAGCTGTTGTTTCTGTCATTGTTGTTATTATGAGAAACACAGGTCCACCATCAGCTTCACATCCATGGCGCGCCCCTTTTTATTGATGTACACTTTTTTACCAATTAGTCAAAAAATGCAACCTTTTGTAGGGAGTTAAAGTCTGAGGGGAGTCAGAGGGTATTTTACTTCAGAGTGATCCATTGAACCAGAAAGAGCAAGAGTGTATTTTAGCCAAGATAACTATTATTTTAGTGGGACAGTGCTCAAGCAGACCTGCATTAGTCACAGCTAATGCACTATAAAAATAAAAGACTGTCCATGTGGTTAATTTGATCTGGAGTTTTTACACCTCATCCACCAAAACTTCAGTCCCCCTTTTTAAAAGTTTGGCATTACAGAGAGAAAACAAAAAAAGGTTGAGCATGAAGATCTCAGCATGGGCTTATTCCTGATTTTCCACACTGATTAATGTTAACCTATATTAGCCCACCTGAGACAGCATAGCGGGAGTCATTTTCAGAACAATTTTCATTACATCTCCTGAGTAAACATTTGCTCAAGCTGATGTCAATTCAATTTGCCTGCTGGCTGATAAGAGGTAGCTAGCAGTGGAATTTTTAGACATATAGGCATCAGTGAAATAACAGAAGACCTAATAGCAGTGTTGATATTGTTAATAAAAGTAATGGCAGACAAGGCTGTGGATGTCAGCAGCCACAGCCTCAGAGGGAGCTCGGGGAGTCTTCAGTTGCAGAGACATATTTAAACTTTAGCAGTGATCACACCTGGGCTGATCATGGAAATTTAAGTCTATTCTGTATGTTGTGTATTTGCTTTAGTTTGCCTGCCTTTATAACCTTTTGAGAGACTGTGATTGGTCATTCAGTCCCAGGAAAGTAACTCCATGCTGAATAGTGTTTTGCGGTTTGGCAGAAACAGGGCTGGGTGACAAGGATGGAAATCAGATCTGTCTATACACAATGCTGCCAACAGTCCAGGATTTAAATTTATTTGTAAATAGTTTTGGGTATTGAAACTACTTGAAACTTAGCTTTCCAGGCATTTGAATCACCTCCAAAATGGAACCTTGTCTCAAAAATTAAGATAATATTTAAGATAACCCTTTGGCTCATATTTTGCCCTGAGGTGTAGCTGCCAGGCCTACTTTGTCTCGTGCTTGAGGAAAACACAGATTGGACCCCTCCAGCCAAGAGAATGTCAGCTATTCAGGGTTACATGTTGTTTATCAGATAAGGTACACACACAATCAGGCAGAAAACTGACACTGCCCAGACTGTATCATGCTCTCACATACATACGCACACCTGTGTATACGGCAATATGTATACATGCATATTGTCTTTCATATGTACAATTATACATGGTCTTCCTCTTGGACCCATATACACAATCCATTTGACATATACACAGGTGCCTTCTCGTCCCAAAAGCCATTGCCAGACGTCCAACTCAGCATAGCTAAAACATTTAATGCAGTTTTTTTTTTCCCATCATCCCTACATTTTCTTTGCTTGTTATCGATTTCATCTCCACTCTCCTCCAAGGCCAGGGCTACAAGTCAGAAGGAACATGACGCAAATTCAACCATGCAAATGTATTCCACTGTACCATATATGTACCTCACATATTCATCTCTGTATGCCGTCATGTGTATAGAATATCACAGGTGAAGAAAAAAACACCCTCTGTGTTTTAGCAACGCAATTCTGGGAATTCTCTGCGGAGATTCAGTGAGTTTCCGCTCCGGTGGCTCAGTGTTGGGGTTGCGGGTGCACCACTCTGTCAGGTACAATTATGAGAAGTTGATTCCAGGAAAACCTGTGTGGCATTTCATACATGACGTAAGCTATGGTTACCTCATGCATTCCCCCCTAACAGTACAGCCCCAAATGCACAGACACATACACACACAATTTGTGAACACAAAGCTTTTCACACACCAACTTGTTGACAGTCCGATTGTTTGGTAAGTGTCCAAGGAGCTCTGTACCTCCAGTAAACAATTGGATTGTCACAGACACATGTGCACAGACAAATGACCTCGCTCACCCATATACACACACATACACACATGCACACTCATGTCTTACAGCCTGGCACCCTTCAGGTGTGCTGCTTAGAGCTCCCTGCCACCACTGATCCATCAGTAGCTGAGTTGTGCAGGTGGTCGAGGGAACCTGAGAACCTGGTTTAGTTCACACAGGAGCACCAGACACATTTATGCTAATTTTGGCAGAATATGAGAGGAGTGCATGGAGCCCTACCAGTCATCACATAATGTTTGAACACTCACATAAGCTGATTGTTATTCAGTGTGAGAAACAGCTCCAGGACTTCAATGTTAATGGCTGTCATGTAGCATACAGTTGCCTGGTGTTTAGTTATGCTGTGGTCATGGAGTGTTTTTATGGAGATGACTTGACACATTGCTGCGTTGGTGGTCTGTGGTCAAAGAGTTGTATTTTTTTCCAACTAGATGAGAAATTAAAAATTGGTTTGGAGGTGAGTAAAATTCAAGGTTGTAATACAGACACCTTAAACAAATCACTTGCTCTTTCCTTCTCCTAGGCAGGGGGTTCACCGTGTCTTGAAAGGGTCAGTAAGCTATCAATGCTTGATGATTAGCAGACCACAGCAGTTGCTTAATACTTTATGTGTAACTTGGGGATCCACAGGACCGAAGTAGTACCTGTTGTGTAATAACAAAGCCTTACACTAATCCTAGTGCTGATGAGTAATCAG
>JAPZEB010000025.1:27952012-27962472 GCA_029783705.1 Chaetodon striatus | reverse complement strand
TATGCCCTATCATGGCTCGGCTCAGCTCAGCTGTGGCTGTGCTGACTCATATACTGGCCTCTGGAGACGTGAAGTGCTCTCATGGTTTTACATGCATACAGACTCTCACTGCCAGGTGAGAGAAATAATAACTTGTGTTTTTCTAGGAACAGCTGTGGTGTTTTACCTGTGGAAAATAAAATTTAAACAAGCTGTATAGGAAATCTACTATAAAATGATTGTTCTGGCTAGCAGTTTAATACCTTTGTTTTCACTCAGTGGCATCACTGACTCATCAAAAGCTCGTGTTGGATAATCGGTCATAATTGACCCTTGGCTTCATCATTGCATCTTGTAGGGCAAGCCAATGAATGTTCCCTATTTCTGCTGGTTAATTTAGCCATAAATAAGGCTTTCAAGCGTTGGTGGTGTTGTAATGAGTGGTCATATTGCAGCTTTACCGGAGTGTTTTGGACATGTTGGTATCCATGGTGGGCTTTACACAACATGCCAAGCTCGATTAGTTCGGATATTAGTTGGTTGTGTGCTTTTTGCCAAGGCTGATACTGAGTGGGTGATATGTTTGGCTTTTTTAAATGCCATCTTTGCCCAGTATCTTGAGACCCAAAATAGAAGCCTACAATTTTCACACATACAAACGCACACAAAATACCCCTCTCCACTTTTAAACTACACAGTCACACAACCCCTGAAGGCTGCATTTACATGTTCACTGGTATGGGATTGATTCATAAAATGATTAAGCCTGCTGTATTGTCTTGATTGGTCTAAACAGCAGCAGCCTTGTAACTTGTACAGAACCTTTTAACTACCTCCAGCCTTCACCACTTTGCTGAACACAAGGGAAAAAAACACACCATAATTATAAGGCAAATGTGCTGCATGTGGGTTTGGTAGTTCTAGAGTAAGGGGCAAAGAGAGGTCAAGTACAAAAGGCTGACTTTTTAGAAAACAGTATTCTTAAATATTTGGTGCACCTCAGAGAAAGTTGTGAACACTTAGATCATTGAACATTGTTTCCCTTTTTGGAGTTTTCACTGAAACAAAATCTTGTACGTGGTGAGAAAACCTTGTATGGGTGCGATTAAGCACAATCTGTCTGGTGGTGAGGTGCACTTTAGGGTTGGATGCAAAGGACCGCCCAGTTAAACTAAAATGTATCTTTGATCTGATAGAGGCTTACATTCCAGGCACACTCATGCACACATTGTTCATGCATAGAAAAACTTGATCCTAATTGAAAACGTAATCAGAAGCAGTTGGAAATGTTAACAGGCTTTGTCCTTCCGCAACAGAAGGATGTATCCTTACGTGTGTAATTGTTTCAGTGATTTTCATGTTTCCTGGTGTCAAGGCTGGCAGGCAGGCCTGTTGTGATGTGGCCTGTAGGGTCAGCATTGAACCGTGGAGAAGATTCCTCAACTACCACACAATTGAAACCTCGCAACCCAGACATGGTCATACCAGACCACCGCAACCAGAACAGCTGGAGCATTTCCAGATGCATAGCAATAAATAGAACTAAAAGATACTGCTTGGTATATGTTTGTACTTTATTGTCATATAGCAGTAATACATGATGATGTACATTTGTAGTCATGGTAACATGGACTGCTCTTGTAGCCATGATAACATCACCAAGATCTTTCTGGTAGTCAGAAGCACACAGGCCTAATGGCTTGTCATTAATATTGACATGAATGTACATTCCATCTATTATAATACCCAGCGTGTTCCCAAGCCAGCAGGCTCACCCTCTCTTCCTCTAACCTTAAATCAAGTCCTCGCAAACAGGTCTGACAACAGGTAGATGGCTCAAAATTGAGGTTGGCTATGGCTCAGGAAGTTGAGCGAATCATCCGTGAATAACAGGGTTGGAGGCTTGATACAGCTTCTCCTGTCCACATGTCCTTGAGCAAGATACAGAACCTCAAGTTGCTCCTGACGATGGGCAGGCCAGCGCCTTGCTTGGCAGCTCTTTCACGATCTGCGCGTGCGTGCGTGCGTGCGTGCGTGCGTGCATGCGTGCGTGCATGCATGAGTGTTAATGGGTAAATCAGAGGCCAGTTGTTAAACAGTTTGTCTGTTAAGGAAGAAAAGCTTCATATAAGTGCAGTCCATTTACCACTCAAATTAAGCATAAATTATGTAAATAATGTCTTATGTACAGTAAAAGTAGAGAGTTATAGATTTGTAGCGGGTTTGTTGATTCCAAACATCAAGGAAAAAAGAATTTTTTTTTTTTCTTCTTCATTTGCTTCTTCTCCTTGCTTGATAGCCCCATATGGCCCCAACCTCAGCCCCCCACCACTCTAACCTCAGCCCCCATGCTTCCATTTTCAATTCTCTGTCCCTAGCCCCACTTTCAATCTTTGCTCCCCCCAGCCCCTAACCCCAGGGAAGTGGCTTTGGTGGAAAGCCACACAAAAGCCCAGTAGTATTTACACACTCTGCTTTCTCACAGAACGTTCACAGGCAGTTACATGTGCAATTGAGACAACAGGAATTTTCCTCCTGTGATTTTTTTTTTCCACCCGTTCCTCCCATGTTTCTTTGCAACCGGAAAGAAAGTGATAGAGAGATCAGGTTCTTGTTTGCAGCAGATGTGTGGGCGTGGGGTCATCTATCACAGAATATATAGGTGATTTTAGATCTGATTATTGTTTCATTGTGTCCCTTTTACAGGTTTGACTATCTCCTTTACCGTGTCTTGTTTCATGAGTATTTCTTTTGAATGGGTGTCATTATTTACAATCTGTTTTCCAGACATTTTACTGTACCTTGCCATTTATATATGTGCCACTCTGCCATGCAGATCTGGACTAGACTCTGTGAAAACTTAAGTAATAGTATCTGGGTGGATTAGTGAAATGGATCCTTTGATTCCTGGTACGACTGCAGCTGAAGAAGAAGCTGTCATCTTGTGCTCTTTACCAAGAAAGACATGTTGACTGTTTAAATATCTTTGTCTTAATATTTGTCCACTTAAAGTCCCTGGATAGACAGAGAGTGATTATGATTACCGCAGGAAGCTTTTCTGATGTGTGTATCATGTTGCCTCATGAATCGAAGCGGAAAGACGATACCATCAAAGAGAGGGCTTAGCAATGGCATCTTAAGATGGCAGCAGGAAGTTTGTAAATCGCAGTGTCACATTCGAAAGGGAGCACAGATAGTGTTCCACTATAAAACTGGAAATGGATTTGAACCCACTGTCGCAGCTGTCCCGTCTATATTTTGCTCTCTCTACCTCTCTCTCTCTCTCTCTCTCTCTCTCTCTCTCACACACACACATCTATCATCAAGTGTTCTTTTTAATGGTGTAAACTTTCCCATCCGTTTTCAATAGCATCAACAACCCCAGGACCCTGAACGTGCTTGGCAGTCAAACTCTAAGCTTTTACTGCCAGCCTCTTTTAACCATCAACCATCAACCCCCTGCCATTTAAAAGTATACAGCAGGCTGGGGTCCCTCTTTGTTAGGATAGCTTAGTAGTTATTGAGAAGCTGTCTGAACCACAGTCATATGCGTCAGGAGTCAGGGAGGGGTGTGCAGGAGAGATCCCATCAGGGCTTGAGAGCCTCTGGAAGGAGCTCAAGTAAAACTTACACATGCACTTGCACCCACGCACTCGCTATCCAACTCACATGCAAACTATGTGCTGTTTTGAAATTGTGTACTTGAATTCCTGTATGCAGGAGACTTGACACACTCCCCTCTCCCTGTTAAACCAGTGTTTTCAATAGCAGGCCAGTGAGCTCTTTGCTCTTGCATGCAAGGTGACGTATGAGTGGACAGCATCCCTGTGCGACTCGCATGACTTAAGTTTTCTATGAGGCTTTCTCATTGACCCATGGCTGTAGGTGGGCCAGACTCCACCATATTGTTTTCTCCTAACAAACCACAATACATTGATGACTGTTACTAACAGGAATGCCTACTTAGTGGCCCACTTTTGTTCCAAGCTTTGAGAAAATGTTAGGAAAAACCATGCACACACAAACTGAGCTGCCATTTTAAATGAGTTGACATCTCTGACCCTGTTTATCTCAGCAATGACCAAAATTTAGTTGCTCAGGAAAGGAAGATAAAGGGTTGAGGTTTTGGTAAGGAGAGAGGCCTCCTGGAGGTTTTATGTGGGACCAGGGGGTAGATTTGGCCCCAAAGCCTAGTCTAAGCTGCTCCAGCTTGGATAGCTGTCAGACTGTGATATGATTCACTCCCCTGTTGAGGTTGTGTTGCTCCCACAGGTGATATTACTCATCTCTGTGTCCTACTGACTGACAGCTGCACTACTGAGATCTGCATTTTTAAGATTGAGAATACATACATTGTTGACACCTGTAAATGTGCTTATACACACACTGCACACATACTATACATTATACACCCTCTATAAACATACACACCTGGAAGTATTTGCTCATTTTCTCATGTCACAACTCTTCTTTCTCCTTCTCTTTATCCATCCATCTACTAATACTTTCTACCTTAACCCCTCATCTCCCTGTTTTCTCTCAGAGTGGGAACCCAGAGGCTGAGGAGCTGGTCTACAGCCACTATGTGATCTGTAATGATACCCATGAGACGCTGCGCTTTGGCCAGGTGGACACCGATGAGAATGTGCTGCTGGCCAGCCTCCACAGCCACCAGTACAGCTGGAGATCCCACAAGTCCCCACAGGTAGTCTACACACACACACATATATAGCCCAGGGGCCAGGAAATATCTGATGGCCCTCAGCCCTGTGGTTTTGGTTGGAGTTTTAAGTAGATGCACACACGTATACCTGCACACACACACGCATCTACATATACAGAATAGAATGCTAACATAAAAGAGTATTAATACAATCAGTATATGCATAGAAACATAGATTGTACCTACAAATGCACACACATGCACACTCACACATTCTGGACCTGTATACATATGCACTACATATGCGCACACACTTTTGGTAAATACATAAAGAAAGGCTTATAAATACAAATCCATACTCACAGACATGAGCATACAAATTGTGTCCACAGGCTCACAGAGGTGTACACACACACACCGGACACACCGTCATCAGCATGCAACCACTATCTGTGCATTTCTGTCAGCACTCTCAGACAGTGCCCTGACAGCATTGTTAAAGAAGATTGATTATATTTAACCCTTTGTGGTTTTGAGGTTGAGCGGAGGGTGG
This sequence comes from Chaetodon striatus, assembly GCA_029783705.1. Taxonomy (NCBI): domain Eukaryota; kingdom Metazoa; phylum Chordata; class Actinopteri; order Chaetodontiformes; family Chaetodontidae; genus Chaetodon; species Chaetodon striatus. The sequence continues at coordinate 27,957,277 of JAPZEB010000025.1, read as the reverse complement.
GCTGGCGATCTGTGGCATATGTGTGTGTGTTTGGTGCACACATGTTTCAGGACCCCCATGTGTTCCACAGCGAGTGTGAGAAAGTCAAGCTTGAGAAAAGACATGGCCATAATTGCTCACAGTAAGTCAGTAAGTCAAGTTGTATTAATCATCAACAATGGTTAATCTGTACTCTTACCTCACTCTTGCGCTCTCTCTCTCTCTCACACACACACACACACACACACACACATACTTGGAGAGTGGCAATCTGGCATATCAGCACAGCAAATACCACATCTCATTTTAGCAGTGAGTCAAACTGACCTCTGTATTTTCAGGGATGTTTTGGAATAAAGATTGTCCGAATGGGCCAAATGTCATCAGAGATGAGGAATGTGATTCCAGGATGGTTCTGTCATGTGTTATTCCATCATGTGTTTGTGGTATATGAAATATGTGTTCTCAAGATGAACATGATTTGTGAAACTAGATAAATAAGGAATATTGCAACCTTGCCAAAAACACTCGGATAACTTATTGAGCTTGATGATAAAATGTCTGCCAATGTGTCCGCCTCAGCAAATTGTAGCACACACTCTTAATTACATTTTGGGGTTATAATAATAGTGGCACTGATAAGAGAAGGGGTTGTATTTCCTTAATGGTCCTGCAAGTGTGTTTTTGTAGCTCTTACAAATCAGTTTCTAGACAGAGCCTAAAGTGGCTTTGTTGTTTTGCTTCAGTCCCATGATGCTTTGGAGTGTCTAAAACAACTCTGATCATCACAAGCCATCTTTCCCAAGACCTCCCCACTCTCCCATCTTTCCTCTTTCTATCTGTGAGTCTGTTCTGCACCTCAACCCCAAGACCTTCCCCTTAACCCTTGACCACCTGCTTATTTGTCAAGTACATTGCCAACCTCAGGTCCTATCCTGCACTTAACACTTGACACTCTCAGGCTGCCCATTTGTTATTGTGTATTGATACTAATTTCATATCAAAACTGTGGATTTTAAACCCATCATCTCCTACCACCAAATCCTCTCCTCAACTCCCTCATCTCTAAACCCCTAAGCCTCTCCCATTATCTCCTTCGTTTTCTTTTTATCACTCTAACCACACTCATCATTGAGACAGAGAGTCTCAATTTTCATAACTATGAATAATCATGTCAAACAACAGCTCACAACGCCTCCAAACAGTTCAGTGTTGTAACCCCTCCAAGTACATCAGTAAACACTTTTCAGCTTGGGACCCACAGTGCAATTAGCTCACTCATACTGAGGATATGCTAATGCTGTGCATAGTATTTCTGTGTATTTTCTTGCCATGCACTGTAGGGACTCACTAGACACAGGCCAAAACCCATTTCAGGCCACACACCCTAAACCACAGTTTAGAGAACATAGCTGTACAATATTCCCCTGGCGCTGCCTCGGTCCAATTCTCTTTATTCCTGATGCTTCACCTCCATCAGCTCGATGAGATCAGTAGACCTGGAAAGTCTCTGGCCTCCACACTATTTTGGGGTCTCACTTGGACATTTGTGCCTTTCTCTCAACACTCTCCACCAACAGCACACAGCTTCCCAGCACTGTCCTTGTCCCTTTCTCAATCCCCCTAGCACGGTCCTGTGTTCTGGTGTTTACGACCACGCTGGCTGAGCTCATTAGCCCTTGTCTGGCTTGTCCTGCCACTGGCCTCCGCATGGCTGCCCTGTTCTGTATTGGACTCTGGCTAGAAGGCAACTGTGTCCTTTTTATCTCTGTCACACCCCAGTAAGTGCTGTCCTCTCATTTGGGATCATGGCCTTGGATTACCCCCGAAGCCTTGGTCTGCATCTGGCCTGGCGCGGTCTGTTCTTGGCCATCCCAGTCCCTTCTCTTTAGGATTCAAACAGTTGTCTGTGTACTTTTTACCTTCCATCAGTAGGTGATTTGTTTATTTTTACGGGAGAGATGGATGGTTTTTATCTGCTGTTTGGTCAAAAGATGCTCTGTGCTTTCTCTTGTTATGATGCTTCACATTGCTGCTTTTAATAATTGCCATGGTCTCCGAACATATGATGAGAAAAACTGGTTTCAACTGCCCATGGCAAGAACATGAAAAGTCTGCTATTCTTGATTAAAAGCTCTGTTTTTCGCTTTCTACTTTTCTCTCTTTAGAACTCACCATATGAAATTACTTTTCACAGACTCATTTATTTCTCCAACTGTTTTCTCTCATTTCGAGTTGTCTTCGCTCTAGTCTCACTCAAGTCACGGTGCTTATCGTAACGCACCGATTTGATAGCATCACATAAGATGATTGCACATATGCAATTGGTCTATGAGTTTGCTAAACCAGTGCTGCAGTAGTCACAGTCATGCTATTCTCAAAAATTAATTGGTTTTATGTCTAAGTATTGACTGGACTGGACCTGGGAGGTGGAGAGGGATAGCAGATTAATAGAGGGACACATTTTGGTCATTATGCTAACAAGGGGGGTGGTGCCCCCCTTGTCCCCCCTCAAATCACCTACTGCCTTCCATGCATCATCATTAGTCACATTACTCTGTTGGTAGCCCTGGTTTGACTCAAAATCTTAGTTTACAAGAGGTCATGAGGTCCCCTCCCTTAATTTTACCCCCCTAGCTCTCTTAACCACCAAACTACCATTAGTTGTATCAAGGCTGACCCAAACTAAAAAAAAAAAAACATCAAATCTTTACAGATGTTGAAAATGTGAGAGACCCCGTACACAACATGTCATGATAAATCAACAGTTTTGTTCCTATAGTGTGTGAAAGGCAGTGATTTGGCCAAAACAGCACACAACACACCTCCAGATTCCATTCACAAACAACCAGAGCCCCAACTCTCGAAACCAGAAATCTCAACGGGCAGGAAGAACTAGCTGTTAGTTTATTCACTACGTTTTACAGAAAATGAACGATGAAAGAAATATGAATAACGTCATGGAGACAATGTGAAAATGGACATTAACATGGACTGTACATATTACAGCGTATATATTACAGTGTGAGCAACACTCTTAACATATACCCACACCACAGGAAGACCTTTTGTACCGTCAAAAAATCAGGGCTTTGCTGATAGTTGTTTGGAGGGAAGAATCGGGTCAAAATCGGATTGATGCTCCTATAGTGTGTATTTGGCATAATTCACTCCAGGGTTCATCTATCTCTACTTCCTAACCTTGTACCTTTACCCGACTTTATCCAACACACACACACACACACACACACATATGTTGAAGCACACATCTCCCGCCCCTGGTGTTCATGGCCAATCTTGTCTCGTCTGTGAGGCCTGGGGCCTGTCAAGCAGGCAGACCATCAGCCTGTCCTCATGGCTCTGGTATGATGTCTGTCCCAGCTGACCTGTCCCCCAGGCCCACACACTCACACACACACTCACACACACACACAAGCCAAAGCTACTAATTTGCTGTTGTAAAGTTAGCTGTCCCCCTCTCCCTCTGCGGCTCCCCCGAGAACCCACTGGACATGAAATCATCTTGAAAAGAGGAAGACGGGGGGAGTGAAGACGAAGGAACAAAGGCAGAACGGACAGGGAAATATGAGAAATTCAAAAGAAGGGTAGCAAGGAGTTGTCAAGGGGGATACTGTACAGGCCTACTTGAGAAAACGGGAGGACATGGAAAAAAGGAAGCAAGGGCAAAGGATGAGCCATGCTCTTAACACTCACAGATTGGCTGAGAGATCTCTACAGTGGCAGCATAGCCAAAAATGTGTCTGCTCGGTATCTCACTGTCCCTCCCACCTTCCCTATCTCTCTCTGTTTATGATGCACAAGCAATGAATTAAGAAAGTATAGATGAGTAGATTTGCCAACTATGCTTTATTATCACACATTAAATCCTCTAATCCTATCTTCTGTTATTGCCAGTCTGTAGACATAGTCAGAAAGAGAGGAGAGAAGTCAGAGAGTGAGAGGAAAGAACTTCCTAAATGAACAGGACTGCTGTTGTTTCAGCTTGAACTAAAACAGAGAGGCATATTTAAAATCCTGCAATCTTCTGTGTGTGCCTTTGTGTGTCCGTTTGTGAAAGAAGAGTGCTTAATGTGTGTGATCCTGAGCGGTCTAACCAGTGTACACTTCCCAAGATGTTGACATACCTCAGAATATCTGTCACTTCTCTCAAAAGAACGCTCGAGCAGAGTGTTTTTGCAGTGAAATGTGAACCTCAGCTCAGGTCACACACTCTCTCAGTGCTCCTCTGTTTCTCTCCATCTCTCTTCCACTCTCTGGACCCCCCTGTTTCTGCTGTCAGTCATAACCATAAGATGCATTAAAAGGGTCGATTGAGGCAGTCACGTCTTCAGAGCCCACTGTGGTCTAACACTTGATCAAATTCATACCTATACGTGAACACTCAGACCGATACACACACACACACACACATACACACATGCACAGTGATAAAATGTTTCCTAAGGCCTGGAGTATGTCAGGCCTCTCGGTGTAATTTCTCTCTTTCAGGCTCAGCATGCCTTCACACCCCAGCATTTGCCAGCCAAGGTGAAGAAGTTTATAAACACTTACAATCCCCCTGCCCCCATTTTAGATATTCTTAGGATTTTATTTCTTTTATATATACGTAAAAGAGACCAATAGATAGAGAGATAGATACAGATACATAGATTGACACATCAGTCAAAAAACGGCAGGATGATAATGCGTATAACTACACACTCTCTCTATAATTAAGTGCAGTTTTTATCTATCTCACACACACAGACACACTCACTGTCCCCACCCTGCTGTTTTTCTGGGCTCTGGCGTGTGGTGTGGTGCGGATGGTTGAAATATCTGGCTGCTTGGTACAGGATGCAGCCTAGCTGATGGAAATCCCTGTGGTTAGTGTGGTTAGCAGGGAGAGGGGCGTAAAAAGCCCCCTAGATTTGGGAAGGACTTTTTAAGTGCCTACAAGGAATATTCACAATTTGAATAAATTGTAATTTACTCCAGGAGCAGGCTTCTACTGAAAAGCTCTCACTCTCTCTCTCTCTCTTCCCGGATGTGTGTCTTTGCGCATTGGTGCTGTGTGTCTGTGTGTGTTATTGGTTCATGTGTGTATGTGCGTCAATGTTGTGTTGGTGTGCGTGTGTGTGGTTCTCAGAGGAAATGTGCTGGAGATAGCAGCCCGGGACTATTAGTTTGCGGTCAGATTGGCCGTGTTGTTGGAAGCAGGCATGACAGGGAGGTATTTGGTATGAGGGTGTGTGTGTATCTGTGTATCTGTGTGTGTGTGTGTGT
>JAPZEB010000025.1:27926889-27942230 GCA_029783705.1 Chaetodon striatus | reverse complement strand
AATGCACCACATGTGGCTGACTGGGTTTTCTCAGTGTCACAACAGTTGGATAAGTCACAGAGAGGCAAAACAGCTTCTTATTTTTCATTCTTGTTGTCCTACGTGTCCAGTTCATCTGTGTCACTGCTGTTTTTTGGGGGTTTTTTTTCTTCCACTGCCTGAGTCAGAGCAGTGATGAATTAAAACAAGAGCGGCAGTCGCTGTTTGAAGTTTGAGGAGAGACATTATTATGACTTCTCCCTTAAAGGTCAAGTTGAGCCACAGCGAGAGGGGGAGGAGCAGAGGGGTTAAAGGAGAGAGAAGTGTTGAAATAACAAATCAGTCCTCGCAGATGGTGCTGAGGCACAGCAGAGTGGGTTCACCACCACAATATTTTGACCATGATTAACACCAATGCAGTGTCACTCACAATCTTAAAGACAGGGGCTGATAAAAAAAAAGTTGAGGAAGATTTTGAAGTTAAATTCAAATTGAAAGTTTCCACTTTATCCAGTACCAGGTCACTTGAAGAGAAGGTGGGAGGGAAACGTCCGAAAATCCCACATTACAGTTATTTTCAAAGTTTTCTCCTTAAACCACTGTGATCTTCACTGGACTTGATTATAATGTTAGTGCTGGTTCAGGGAACCATCTAGTAGTTCTCCACCCTCAGGCTCAACCTTAACCTCTGCCACCTGGCTGTTTACACCACTCTGCCACTTTCCCTGTGAGCAAGTCCGCTGAGCAGGAGATCTGAGAAATTATGTCATTTCCACTCAGCCGACAGGGAGATGGGATGATCTTGAAGAAAGTGAATTCAGGCTTTGATTAAGAATGTTATTGTAAAGAAATCTGCCTTCAAACAGCGAGGAAAGACTACAGCGGAGAGAAACACAGAAGGTCTTGACCAGGGTCCCCCATGCTCTTTGACCTCAGGAGTAATTTGTTTTTCTTTAGTCAGATTGGCTAAATGTTCGGCACATTGAGGCGACGAGCCAAAGTGTAAATCTTCAAAAACGTTTTTCAGTGTTACACTCTGGTCAAAATTCCTCTGAGAGTGTATTGAACCCCACCCCCCACCCCACCCCTTCGTCTCCCCTGTCTCTCTCTCTCTCACATACATTCTTAGTCTTTCTCATGTTCTCTGTCCTCCCTTTCTAACTGTTGCAAGTTTGAAGTTGTGTTGGCAGCTGGGCCGACACAGAGAGTTCAGTCAGGTGGAAGGTCGGCCATGCTGCCTCGGTAGGGGAGAAGGCTTTAGATCTCTGTACGTATTTATGATTCTGCTCCTGTATTGTGACCATAATCTCATGACAACACTCACATTGTTTGACAAATGAGTTTCCTTGTCATGTAGCACTCTGTGGTGTTCTGTGTTTGACCTCACTGTTGCACAGATGTGCTGTATGCATGGATGGACATTTGACCAGCCAACTTGCTTTTTGTACTGTGTGTATGGATTTAGATGAAGGGCAGGTAGCAAAAGCTGCAGCAATGTGTAGTTCACAGGGCTCAACATTAGCTTTTAAAAGTGATTGCCAGGCTGGCATTCAGGCGTTAGCTTTTGATTGTCGAAAACTGAAAATATAGCAGCCATTTTAGTCACTTTATATTTTTTAGTAATTAAGATACTATAGCCACTTAATAATAATAATAATGTGGCGTGCTTTATTACAGTAAAGAACAAAATCCTTTGTAGTTTGCGTTTCATCTGAATTTATTGTTAATCTAATTGTATTTATTTGTTCAGGTTCATCTGGTTCTTGTCATTTAAATCAATTTGCAGAATTGTTTGTAATGTTGATGGGTTAATTGAACTGTACACCACACAGTCAAACAATTTAATTTGCTTCACCTTTGTGTATAAAACAGATGCCTGTGTGGACACTAGTAAATGCACCAACACATGCAGCGTTGTCACATGCAGCATGGTCTGGTTCCAGTTCTGATTGTAACAGTAATATTTGAATATCATTAGCGCACCAAAATTTTGCACGTTTTGTTGCTTGCTGTCCCTGTTTTCTACATGTTAAAATGTGGTTACCACTATTGGCAACCAAAGGCCAAGAATTGGTTGCCAGTGACAACCTGGCAACCATTGCTGTTGTGCCCTGCTTCATTAAACTTTATTTAAACTAAGTTTAGCCCTCCCTAATACTGTGTAATGGGGAGAGCATTTAAAACACTCGTCTGCGGACTGTCTGCAGATACAGATGTAGTTATCTTAGAAATCATGCTTCTTTACATATTTTAGCCATGCTGCCATGTTGTGGCCCACAGTACAAGGAATTATGTGGAAAATGGTCGGAAAATTGCCACCATTGTAAAGTAGTTTGGATGTCAAACGATAGGACAACATCTGTTTATTGCTGTCCTCCCAAGTCTGTGTGTTTACACCCAGCCACACACATGGATGTGCTCCACGTTGAAGTGATGGATAATATGAAGCTGAAAAGGTTGAGAGCCAAACTATCTGCCTCTTATTTAGACGTGTGGAGAACAGAGCCTTCCACATCCAACCGCACAAGTACACACACACACACACACTCACACACACACACACATGCAGCCATAATGAGCTTCCACATCAGCTGTTTTCCACCAGCCAGTTTATTGTGTGCGACCTTCCATTTCTACTTCCAACAGCAGCAGGTCTGTTCAGCACCAGTAAACAGGAACTTTGTTGTCTCCCTGTTTCGCCCTACCAAAATCTTCTAAACAAAGAACTTGTTGTTTACTTGCCTTTTGCTGGAGGATAAATAAAGGGCAAGGAGACTAACCTCTGATGTCTGGTGTCTTCTGTCTCTGTTTGTATGTGTGTGTCCTGCTCTGTCCCATCCTGCAGCTGCTGCACATCTGTATCGAGGGATGGGGAAACTGGCGCTGGTCAGAGGCCTTCAGCGTGGACAACGTAGGAACTCTGCTGAGGACCATTCAGTACAAAGGACGCACAGCTTCACTCATCATCAAGGTGGTGCAGCTCAACGGTGTCCAGAAACAGGTACAGTCAGTTTTTACATTATTGACATTTTTCATCTGGCACATGTCATTAGACAGACATTATTATTCAATTTAAATTGCTACATTAAATACATTTCTATTTTTCCACTAGATATAATACACAAATGTGACAAGTATTACATCTGGTGCCCTAAGAACATGTTTGTTTTGCCCAAAAAAAATGATTAAAGGAGCTGTATACAACATTAGTATTAATGTAGTAGCAAACCACTATTAGCTTTATAAAGATATAGTAAAGTAATTGCGCCCTGAGCAGAGAATGAAGTCATGCTACCTCTGTTTGTGTCATGATCCAAGCTTCTCTGTTTGTTGTTGTGGTAGACTGTTAAGCCACTTGGGCATGTGAGTCCCTGTGTGTATCCCCCTGGCTAGCTAATCGCTGCCACTCCGCACTGCGCTCATACGGCGGTTACTGCTGATAACGACATTCTGCGGCTGTGTGTCTGGAATGTGTTGTCACAGAAGTGTAGCACCCACCCTCAGGTTCCCCCCACGTTAACACTGTTATCTCTTTTAGCACTGTTGCTGTTGTTAGTACTGTTCATGCTGTTACCACTGTTAGCTGCCAACTGCCGGTTCAGCCACCTCCATGAGACCCATAGGCAGAAAATCCTCACTCAGACTCTGAATCATAGATATAACACTTTTAATAGACAAGTGTAGTGTTGTGGTGAAATTATACCACAGCAATAAACGGGAACCGAAATTTTAAACAAAACCAAGAATAAAGGAATCCATGTAATCTGTAAAAAAAATAAATGGTTCAGAACTACATAGAAAGCATAAACTTGTTTCATCATTATGCCTAGCATTTTTACCATTGCTCATTTTGAGATGAACACTTTTTAATCTCCATTTTTTTCCCCATTTGTTTGTTATGATTTAGTAGTTGCTCAGCTAACAACAGACTGTCTTCTGTTTTGTCAGTTTTCATAATCTGTTTTATAGCACTAAAACAAAAGCTTATGAGTTTGAAGCCATCCAAAAACACAATGTGACCCATCAATCCACACAGAAGATCACAGGAAATCATAAACTAAATCATAAACCAGCCGCGTTCCCCTTTTTACACCAAGAACAGCAGTGAATCATGTTTAGATTTTTCCACAAATACAAGGCAGGGTCAGTGTATTCCTGAATATGCAGAGATGCCATCAGATTACAGCGGTGACACTTTGTTATGTAAACAGTGTCAAGTGTCGCATATGTCTCCCTCTCGTCCTCCAGACAAAACAGACTCGGCCGCTCACATTCCTTCCCCCGTCTGTCCCAGACTTTGTTTACATCTTGTTCCCATTGGATCCAATGATAGGGTATGAGTGTTGGTCACATCCAATTCACAACACAAAGCCTCAGAGTGGGACAGCGGCTGCCACTACAGAGGAAGTTGGCTCCCGCCTGCGTGAGCATACCTCATCTTGTGTTTTTTTTTTGTTGTTGTTTTTTTTTTGTGGGGGGGTGGGTCATCCTGGAAATGTCATACACTGCTGTACTGTCCCTCTCTGTCTAGCTCCCCTATGGTCTTTTATTGTGACGGCCTCTTTATCATTTATATTGGCACCTCATGTTGACTGCTGTTAAACAAAAAATCCCCCTCATATAAATCTCCCTCATATAAATACCGTACGCATCTGCACAAACACATGCATTGTGTAACTACATACACACACTGGGCACTCTTTGATGGCTGTGGGAGAACACGTGTGAAGGCAGGGGCATTAGGGCTGCTACTGACAGTTACTGTCATAATCAATTAATCTGTTGATTATTATTGATCATTGGTTGATCATCTGTAAAATGAAAAAAATGATCAAATCTTCAAATTGCTTGCATTACCCAAAATGTCTGCAGTAATATTTAAAAAGAGAAAGGCAGAAAGGAAGATGAAGATGGGCAGCCAGAGAAAAGAGTGCATTATGGTTATTGTGTGTGATTGTACATATCAGCTAGCTGCTGACATGAGTGTGTCTGTAAATGGTGTAAATAGATATAAAGTAATGATTGATGGCGAGATTTGCCTCATTATGAGCCGAGATCTTTCTCTCCAAGATCATTATCAGTGCCACAACCTGCAGAACACACACACACACATTCACTCAGAGTGGTGGAAGCAATCAATTCTGAACACAATTAGATTTGTCAGTCCCAGATGAGAGCTCCCTGGTGGCTGTGGCTTCGCTCTGTGTGTGCGCGCGCTTGTGCATATGTGTCCATTAATACAGAAATAACACATACATAATGCATATATTCACTCTGTGGTACATGACGTAACGCTAAAGGAAACTGTGTGCATACTGTCTTGGAGTGATAGACGGTGACCCCAGAAAGTTATCAGTCAGTGAGGAAACAATCAGGCTACATAGAGCAACCCTTTGATAAACATAAGGCAGCTATAGAGGCATCAGGCCCTGGGAATCATTTTAGTAACAGTGACACTTGAATGTTAAATTTTGCTGATCCATGACGTTTAATGTTGGAATACATTTCCCAGCATCAGTGACCTTACAGTGGTGAATAGTTAACCATAGATGATTTTGCCCATTGCACCTTAAAATTTGTAATGCATCCCCATTTCTCAACTTTTTTTCCTTTAAATTCTAATGAGAAGTAAAACCTCACTGAGGCCTCACTAGTGTTCCTAAAGGCATCAGTACTTCACTTTATATACTTGTCAAACAGCGACTGAACCACTGTCCTTATGTAGCAATTTTAACTCACACTGTACCTCCTGGTTAGCATTTTTTATAATCATACCTAGATTTAAAGGGCAGGTTTTGGGATTTTGGCATTTAAAGTTCCTAGTTTTTCATTAACATCCCTTTTATACTGTAGCATTGATATTGGGCTTGTGAAATGGGATCCTGTAATGGTCAAATCAAAGTGTGTTGTGAAAGTTTTTAGCATAACCCATCTTTCTGTTAGGTCATGCTCAATGAACAGAGAATGTAAAAACATCTTCTTTTGAGGACATTACATGATTACAGGCAACAGGGCATCTCTGTATTCAAAGCTCAGTGTCTGTTGCCTCCTACAGTACATGAGATGAATTATTTTATTTTAACTGTGGCAACTCTCCCTTGTAACCATCTTCTCTCCATGTAATAATCTGTGGACGGCAGGTGATGTGCAGCTACCTGACTCAGGACATTGAGCTGCGGGTGGTGCAGCACTACGTGGGGCCCGACAGTCAGACAGTGGTCAGGGAATACTGTGACTGCTTGGAAGCAGGAGCCAAGTTACCGTCGTATGTGCTGGAGGATGCTGAGATGACAGAGCTGTGCGTAAGGGCCAGAGGAGATGAAGACTGGTCCCAGGATGTTCAGCTGGAGAGGAGGGAAAAGGGCAACAGCAGCTCTGTTGTACAGGTATAGTAACACAAAGAGACGTTGACTGTGGAGTCACTGCAGGACCTTTAAGATGAATATAGCCACAAGTCGGCTAGTGGAACTCATTCTCTTTTTTCCTAAAGACTCTTAACTGTTATAGGCTATATTAGTTATTTTAAATGTTCTTTTTAAAAAGATATGTTGGATATGGATGTCCTATACAAGACACAGAAGGCGCACACATTGCACACACCACTACTTCCAACCGGCTCTCCAGCCCCACACACGTTTGGAGCTGGTGACTGGACCACCAACTGTGGCCGTATCCGCCTCTCCTGGGTGGCCACAGTGGCAGAGCTTCCACACTGCTACTCACAGTTAGAGAACAGATTGAGATCTTTCCCTCAGATAGGCTTACAAAGGCCCTCCAACGCATAACCCAACCATGTTGAGAGGCAGAAAATAAAGTTTATGCTCTTTCATAACAACACTAACCATAGACAGGAAACACTAGCTGATATGTGGGCACAGGGACAGGCTTTGAAGGCACTTTCACACCGTTGGATTAGCGCCAGATGATCACTCCTTCACTCAGTCCCTGCTGCTCTTGCTCCTGCTCTGTGTTTTTCTTGTTCCCTGTCTTTGCCTATCCCTCTCTTTTTGTTTGCTTCCTTTGTAAGCCCCATGCTGTTAACAGCTAGCCAGTCTACAGCTCCAGCTTCTGTGTGTGGGTCTGAACATCTCTGACTCCACTCCAACCTCGGCTGTTATCTCTTCTCCTCAGATCAGCCATTCATTACACATATGGAGGGTTGGCTCCAAATGAGAGAGCTGCCTGGACTAGTAGCTGGGTCCTTAGATCTCTGTATCGCTGTCTGTCTCCTGCTATTTCACTCTCTCATTTCCTCCCTTTCTTTTACTCTCTCGCCCACACACTGGCTTACTCATCTATCTTGGAGTTGTTAACTCCTCTTCTTTATTTACTTCATCCTCTGGCATTCGGCTTGTCCACCTGTTCCACTCTCTAACTCTTTCCCTTGTCGATGTCTGTCTCTCTTCTCATCTGTCTTCTGATTATCTGTATCAGTAATCCATCTGAAGTAACTCCTCTTCCTCATATCTCACCTTCCTCCCCCCTAGCTCTTATTTGCAACATCTTTTTTTGCCTCTGTCCTTTACTTTTGACAAAGTACAGGAGGTCATCTTGACCTTACCCCAGCAGTAAGTGTTTTGGAGAATCAGGCCTATAGAGTGTCTGTTTTCCAAAGTTTCACTCCCTCATCCCCACAAGGCTGTTTTGCAAAGCTCACATCAAAACTATGTTCACTCTGTCTCTTCGCTTCACTCTGCTGTCCCCACCAGTACATGAAGTCCCCAGTCTGTCATAAACTAGACCACTTGTAATGTGCCTTGGCAACTTGAGGCTTTAATGAGGAGCGAGGAGTGAATGGGACAAACACCAGTGACACATTAAGAGCGCTCAGCCTTCGGTGGGCACATTCTCAGCCTTTAAATCTTGCTAAGATTTTACTGCCTGTAATGGCCCATTATCTGGCACTAACAGTTGTCAGTCGACTCAGCCATGATATTGTGTTGCAAGGCTTTAGGGAGACTTAACTTTTAACTACTGAAAGAAGCCAAGAAACAAAGTTTTTTAGGACAAAACATGATAATGCGTTACTGATGGAGGCAATAAACATTCTGTCATTGAGTGAGAGGCAGTAAAGGCATTGAAGTCATCAGATATCTATTTTTTTGCTTTGTAACCACAAACAAACACAATCAAGTTGCCCTTGAGTGTCCTTGATCAATCTTTTTCCTGTTAACCCTTCACAATAATGCAAGGATATAAGGCATACTGAAAACTCTACATTCTGTGAAGTACAGTATAATGTCTGTATAAATATCGTTTATAAAAAGTTTTGAATTGGACAGTTGGATTTAGACTATAGATAACAACCAGTTTGTCTCTTTTCAGGTGCCATGCTCCAGTGGCTCTTTGCTCTATGTTTGGTGTACACTTATGACAATTGAGCCTGACTCTCACATGCAGCAGAGAGTGGTGAGTGTCCCTGCACACACACACACACACAGTTACATGCACATTGTCATTTCTATATTGTCACCCAAAGTTGGGATTTTTTTCTGATACTGTATCTGCTGTTACTATATGTATAGGTTAATTACGTTATTGAATTATTGTACAATATATGGGCAGGACCTCAATCATTTATCTGACCTTGATATTGCCCCTTGTGTCTCCATGCTTGTTTTTTTAACATGAGAATGTCACCAACATTTTACCATGATGCCAGAATAAACAGCAGGGTTTTACTGACTACTACTTTGGCGCAGCGATTCTCCTTATTTTTCTCTCCAACCCTGCTTACGACCTGAATCTAAGGAAAAATAAAGCAATACTTCGAAGACAACACACCGTAGCTTACTGGTCGCCCTCAGATGTACTTTTGGAGTGGAAGAGACATAGTTCTGATAGTCATTAGCTTACCAATCCCTACCAATGAGCAAAAACGTCCGTCATTTGTAGTTTTACCCTCCGACAAGTTTGTCCTCCACCCTGTAAATCTACCAGCAAACCACCTGCCTCCCAGGCCGTCCATCCCCGGCAGCACAATGGCCGGATTATGTGGGTAACTGCGGTGTTCCCAGAGCTCCGCTAAGCTTGTCTGTTAGTCACAAGAGGCATCACTAGGTTTTTGTTGGCCAAATTTTGTATTAAGTCTTAAAGTGAGTAATTTGGGGCTACTCCTACAAAGGTACTTTAATGTTATATATATACTTTTTTGGATAAATTAGCAAGTGTTAATTGGTAAATTGGTTGATTGTTTTTAAAGATACATTAAATATTTTTTTTTTTATATTTCAATTTCAGTGTTAGTCTGAAAACCTGTCCAACCCCCGCGACCCCTAAGGATAAGCAGTTACGGAAAATGATTGAATGAATAAATGCATAAAGAACAGGGTGGATGAGTTAAAGCCTAAAACTTGTATTTTTTTCTACTTTGTTTGTATAATTTGATTTAAAATGATCACAGGCCAGGCTTGGTTGATTGTTGTGTACTTTTTGTGTATTATTGTTACTTCGTTTGCCACAATATTTTCAACCCAGTGTATCTTATGATAGCTGGATTTCATTGATTTACCCAAAATGAGAGAACAGACTTGATAAGGATTCATGGTGTCAGAATTACTGAACATCTGCTAACTAGCCTTGCCAATTTTACTTTTTACAATCTGTTTGCTTATGCAGTATGTCTTCCTTACAATTGTTCTGTATGATTCCCCTGTTTCAGGTGGTTTTCAGTCCATTGTTTGTCATGAGGAGTCACTTGCCAGATCCAGTAATAGTCCACATAGAGAAGAGGAGTCTAGGACTGAGAGAGAGCCAGCTGATACATGGTCAGGGCCAGCAGGAGCCCCTGTTAAACACTGAGTCCGACCTCACCCACCACCTCACTTTTCAGGCCAGGTAAAAAAAAAAAAAGATTTAAACATGGACCAATATCTGTTTAGTATTACCCAACGTTTACAGTATGTCAGTACCTGTAAGTGTATAAAAATAACTCACTTGGAAGACCAGGCACAAAAAACACATGACCCACAATACTCTAACCTTTCTACACGTCTCATGATATACAAACTCGGAATCTGTTCTCAAGACTGAGACAGACCTTCACCTGCCACTTCATCTTTGGCAGGTCTTCTGTTTCCATTCTTGCTATTTGCTCATGACCAACATGGTTGCCGATCAGCAGGAAAATTCAATTTAGTTCTTTCAGTCCAGTGTTATATTATGTCATCAGCAACCAGCTCATACTGCTGCAAAGGGCAAAGTCTAACTCTGGTCTTCTGTCATGGGTTTTTTTATGCCTCAATTTAGCAAAGACAGAAAGACACTTACTTAAGATTCCCTCACACCACATTCTGATCTCTGCGAGCCAACATGAAGACATGATCCAGGGGAATCCAGGCACATTTCAGGGGAACAGGAAGCCAGCTTGGCAGCAGCTGAGACACTGCTCCAATTCCAACATGTCAGGTTGGACCATAATTACACCTCATTTAGAAATGGGACCTAACAGAGAGCAGGTTTTTGGCCCCATATTGACTACATATTTGTTCGTGTCTGTGTGTGGAGGGTTTTGTGTGTGTACGCACACATGTTTGTGTGGGTGGATATATGCACCCATGTGTCCTTGTATCTATGTGTGGTCTGTGTCTGTGATTGTCTTAGTTGACTGTGTGCCAGTGTAAGTGTGACAGTCGCCACTTCATCATTGGCAGAGCCTGTCACATACATCACTACTACGCCTGTTACTCAGTCCCAGTTTGTCAATGTGTGTTCACACTCTCTCATATTGTCCATATCCTCTTTAAGAGACAGCTCTTCATTCAGTCCCTCATGGTAGGCTCCACTGAGATCAATCAATTGTCAAAATGTTTAGTTGCATCAAAGTTTGCCCATAAAAGAAATCCCATGTATCTGTAATTCATCTGTAGGATATATAGTCTAATAAAATCACCATGGTACCTCATGTGTCACGTCACAGCATAAAAATGGCAAATGCTTTAGTCCAAAGTGTCTTTCAGTAACATGAGTGTTTATGTTTCAGTATGGGTGGCCCCAAGGGAAATAACTACCACATGTACACGCTGTATTGTTGTTGTTCCTACTGTATTTGTTATCTGTACATCTGTAATCTATGTTGTTTTATGTGAATCCATGAAAGAAAAATCACCCCTTTGGTAGCAACTAGCGGTGATCTGAATAAACAGAGTAAACGTTGAGTGTAATTGACTCCCCCTGAGAGATTTTTTTTTTTTTGGCGTAACTGTTATGTGTTTAGATATCTGGTCACAAAGTTTGTTTTGATTTCAGCTGCCATCAAGGAACCACAGTGGCCATACAGTGACTGGGAATATATTTGGCCCCTGTTGTTGTAGATAAATCCTTTTTCATGCGCGCAAAAGGCAAGCTCAGAAACAACTAAGTGTCTTGTCTCTCTGGATTGTAACCACAATGCTCCTTGTGTTTACAATCCGTCCCCTGCCTCTTACCACACAAACTTACATACCCCCCTGCCTTGTCCCCCCAACTCAATCCATCCTTCATCCCTCTCCATCCTCAAACACACACACACTACAAGCCACAATTGTAAACGCACCTTCACTCACATACACATATATAACACATGCACACAATCCCCCAACCCCAAACCTCTAGGACGGATCCAATCTTGAATGTTCGCTGGTCAACAGCTCATCTTTCCTTCCTGTAATTACACATAGTTGTGGGCTCTAATGGACGAGGTAGAGAGCAGAGCTGCGGTCTGCGACACAAGAGACACAGACAAGTCTCAACCAGAGCAGTTTTGTCCAGCTCTCCTCATATTGGCCACCACATTAAAAAGCTGAGGGTTACAATCAGAAGCCTCTTCCAGTTTCCCCCCTCAGGAACTGCTCTGGATGAAAAGCTTCCTGTCAACACCTTGTCCCTCTCTTCTGTCTTGCCCCAGATCCATAAGCAATAGCCCCTGTGTTTCTTTTATAGCACAATGAGCTCTATTAATAAACTACTGCTCTGGGGTAAGGGGGCTGCTTTGCTTTAGCCAAGTGGAACTGGATGCTGCCCAGAGAAAGAGAAGAAGCTGTTACAGTTTGGATTTAGTTCTTTTTTTTTTCGTCTTGTTGCAAATCCATAATTGACCAGTGTCTGGGGCTGAGGTATCCAATAGGATTATTTACTGCTGTTTAGCTTTTTCTGTGATCTTTGTGAATTAGTGTTTGTAAGGCAAGACTTCATGTCAGGGAGAGAAATCCAAAACAAAAGGCAGATTCAATGGTCTTCGTGTTTTCAGGGTAAAAGCAGAGTTTAGCTGGAGGTCACTTTAATTGGTCTGAACAGAACAATGAGAATAGTCAGCTGCTGTCAGGAGATGTCTTGTTCTATAGTGGAATAAAAAAATATGTTTGAATTGTTTCTGGCATTGAATAAGTAAACATGCTTCCAAGCCAGATTTGCTAACAAAATACACAGCGTTGGTTCACAGCCATGTGCCTTTATGACCCTAGGAGTATGTAGGTTTTCATTTCAAGCAATCAGTTATCAAACCATCCGCCACAGAGGAGGAGATAATCAAGATAAGTAAAATCAGCTGGTACAGTGCCTGCTTGGCAGGAGGACCTGCAGAGTGTTGGCTAAAGATAGCACATGTTTGAGAATCACTGAGAATGTACATGTCTTGCGTGGTATCTATTTCAAATGGAAATTGGTTACATTTTCCCACGTACACAAATAAATACATGCATCACACTCATGTTTGTCTTGTTAGAGAATTCTAAAATGATTTCTCCTCTGTCTCTCAGGGAAGATGAAGATCCGTCCCACTGCGCTGTACCAATCTCCTCCAGCCTAATCAAGCAGATCGTGAACAAGAATGGAAACGAGGACCATCTGGAACACATCCTGGGTGACTTCTACGGTCCAAAGACGTCCACTGGCCCACCATGGCCCTACGTCACCAATGATACTGAAAGGTACACTACATAGTTCTGGCCTTAGACCAAACAACTTTTCAAGCGATGTCACTGTCACAATCAAGCCAGCCTTAAGCCAGTCTTTTTCTTTTCTTGATGTCCAAATCAAACATGTTTAATATTATTTGAAGTTTCAGTCTTGGCTCATGCAAATACTGAAGTTCAATGACATGAGCATTGTCAATAACAAACGGCTGCACTCCCTCCAGCACCAAACAAGAAGCAGCAAACTTGTTGGACAGTTAACATGGAGGGGACTCCGGGGAGGCACAAGAACATGAACAAGTCTCTGTTCTCTTGTTCTGTGGAAAAGGAGGAGAAACTTGTGGAGTTGTGGAGTAAACAAGAGTCAGTGCTTAATTCGGCATTAAACGATCCGCCAACTTAAACTTGCTTTTATTGAGAAATCTTAATTTTTGAAATTGTTCACTTCTCATTCTCACGGATTCCTCACGCTAACATAGCACAGCTTACCATCGGGGGTTGGTAGCAAGTTGAGGCGACAAATTCCGAAATGTAAAGTCTTTAGATGTGAAAGGATGTCAGACTTCAATCTTTAAAAGTACTTTCAAAGTCTCCTTGTGTATGGTAAGCATTAAGTTGTTGCCTGTTGAGTGCTTTGCATTTGTGAGAAATGCAGTTTGTGCTTTTACTGTAAGGATTAGTGTTGATTGTCTCTTTTCAACAAGATCTTGAGGACTTCCAAGCACCTTGGTAGGATAAACAAGGTGAAGCAAGGCAGGATGGAGTAATAATGATACATAAAGCAAATTGTGAGCCAGATTCACACTAAAAACAAGCATGAGCGCACAAGCCCTCATCCCCCTTAAGAAAACATGACACCTTATAATCCTTTGTAATCTGTCAACATGTGTAATTCTTTTCATCTTTATTATAGCACTTCTGCGGCAAGCATTAAATCTTACTGTTAGATTTCATAACACAAATTTCTGAGACCCACCAGAGTGTTTTTTTCTAATAGTAGACTTCTTACAGCATCCCTCCTCAAAGCACAAAGTTGTGCAACCGAGCCCTTTAATGAGGGAGGCTTCTCTTTATTGCTGAGTCTTTGTTCACATAATAAAACAGTTAGCTGCAAAGACAATACAGAGCCATGCATCAGAAGTTAGCAGGGATCCCGCTGCCGTCCCTGCAGACCAGAGATTTAGGCTGTCACTCTGTCACAGTCCCACTTTCTCACACAAGTCACAGGGCCTTGCATCCAGTTAAAACTTGGCACAGCTTTGCAGAGCCTACAGCGTGTACACTCTATAGATGTGTGCATGTGTGTGTATATGTGGCCCCATGTGCATGAGGGTACATATACAATCAGGCAGCACACACATATGAATGTGTCCACAAATGTCACTCTGGGAATCATCTTTTGTCACAAAGCAATCACATCTTGATAGCAGCGGAAAAAAGACGTAGCCACATGCTCTCCCACAGGCTCCAAGTTACAAAGAGTCCCAGCAGATCTGCTGGACATGTGGGCCATATGTCTGCCTGTGGTTGCCCCGGTCTCTCTGCTCTCTATACATACTCAAACACACATACAGATTGTTGCCCAGCACAAATACACACACTCATAACACTGTGTTACATATGCACACCACCATATAAATCGCTCACCTTTAAATGTCACATACACCGTGTCTCAGTGGAGCGCTGCTATCTTGTGGTTTGGTGTCGGGTATCTCTGTCAGTCAGGCCTCTTTCTTCCATGCTATCCATCCCTACAAGACAAAAGCTCAAGGCCAAATCACATTTCTGATCATGGAAGTGGAACTTTGTCTGAAACCCAGAAGTCTGCCACTATATGTCTCAGAGCATGAAGGGAAAATGGTAAGAGAAAAGGAGAAGAAAAGTGTCATCAGAGGATTAATAGCACTGATGGTTATCTCTAAACACACTCAAAACTTGGACAGCAAGTGAAAGCCACAGTTTAACTATTTTTTTCTTAATGTTGATAACAGTGGTACAGTTTGCTGTTTGGAAAGAGGGTTTAGTCTCCCTGGCACAGTGGAGAAACCAAACCAACTGAACTCCCTGGCAGGGAGTGTGTAAATATTGTGTCTTAAAGGGGCAGAGGAAGTTGAAAGTGGTAAAAGTTATTTTTCTTTCTCTGTTGGATTTTTAATGGCAGAGAGGCACCTCCACAATCATTAAACAAACATCTTGTAGTGGTTGGGGTTGGGGTAAGCTCTCGCTGCAGGCTGTGTGTGTGCGAGTGTGGGTTCAGAGCAGTGTGCTTCTCAAAATTCACACTTCTAAAACCCTCAGCTCCAGAGTTGGCAGGTTTTGACAGAAGCTGCTGAGCAGATTTCTCTCAATTACCTTTTTGTGAGCTCTGTAGTGTGATTTATGAGTCCTGCACTTTGTTGCCCTCAGCCTTTAGGTCAATGTCCTATTTAACAACACACACACACACACACACACACAAACAGCAGTAAATGT
>JAPZEB010000025.1:27876782-27887142 GCA_029783705.1 Chaetodon striatus | reverse complement strand
AGAAGCTGGAATCTTAAAGATTTATCTAACCAATTAATCAACTATCAAATTAGTTATTAATTTAATAGCTGACAACAAACAATTAAATGATTACTTGTTGCAACTCTATTGTCCTCTACTAAGGTTTTTATATTATTGATTTGCTTATGCTTCCATGTGGCACAGTTGGTGACAGTGTTAAATAGCTGACATTAGTTTTAGCTAATATCATCTCAGGTCTTAATCACTCTTCCTGACATAATGGAGTGTATAAACTGTGTTTAAACCAGACAGTAGTTAACAGCTTAGTGTTTTTCTTTAACTCTGTAGTTAGTGTGAGATGAATGTAGGAACTCCCAAGTGAGATTTTTAGCAAAATAACTTTGGTCTTGATCTAGTATGTGTGTGTGTGCTGACCTGCGCCTCTCTCTGTACTCTGTAGGGGTCCAATCCATCCTGATAGAACAGCTCATGGTAGTGCTGCAGGTCGGTCCAAAAGTTAACAGCATTCTCCCACAGCTGAGACAAGAAAAGAACCTCAATAACTTGTCAACATGGACTGTGTTTATCACATCAAATTAAAAAAACAAAAAACAAAAAAAAAGTACACTTGAGATGTTAAGTGGACTTTACAGTATAAAAGTGTAAACAATTCAGTAGCTGCTCTTGTACCTGGTTTCCAGATTGTTCACAGAAGTTTGTGAAGTATAAGCCGGCATATGTGTCAACACAAAGAGCCTGTATCATCTTTTCCATTCTTCTGCTGCTCAGTAACTGACTTCTGCCAAAATATAACTGGTGAAAAACATAAACAGAAAAGAAACCTTTTCATACAGTTAACAAATAATTTATCAAGACATACATTTTATAAATTATTTCTATCATTGCTTAATCCAACAATTATTTTTTAACTATTCATTGTTAAGTCATTAGAATGTGCAAAAAATTGTGAAAAATGCCCATTACAATTTCTCACTGCCACGAGTGACATCTGAAATAGCTTGTTTTGCCTAATCCAAAATCCAAAGATACTCAAGTTAGTGATATAAAACAGAGAACTGTAGCAAATCCTATCCTGCCAATGAAATTACAAGGTGGACCACACATACAGTAAAAGCTCCATTGCTGCCACTCTCTGTTTTTGCTTTGTTTCATATGCAGCTTCAGAAGGTTCTCTTCCCCGTCTTAAAACTTTCATGAACCAAGTAGTATTATATTGTAATGCTCCAACCTGTGTATGGACAGCATGGGTGGACTGGGGCAGGCATGTGTCAGGGCCGACAGGAGGCAGAGTCATAGAACCATGGTGGGGCTGTGTGTCTGATAGAGGGATAGCACAACACTCCATCCACAGCTCTAGATGAGGGGAGTCATCACGGTTATCCTGAACATACTGGGACGTCCAGAACCGGGGAACCCTGTGAGGGACAGGAAGAGAGAATTATCAGGGATATTTATAAAAAGAACTCACAATATGACAAGTAAATGCAAAGGCTTACATTATATGTAGTCTATCAAAAAACTAAAGCAAAAAGTCATATGTATGGACACACAAAACTTATAAACACTGCAAACACAAATACAGTATCTATGATTCAGGGAACGTAAATACTGTGAATTGTGAATCTCACCAGTAGGAAAGCAGAGACTCAGTGAGGCAGGGCTGAACTGAGTGCAGTTTCTCCTCTGTCCAGCAGGGGGAGGTAGTCAGCCCCAGTCTGGAGAGCAGCTCCACATTGAGACTGCTCTGACTGCTGCTCAGCAAGTACCGGCACCTCATCAGGACCAAATTTCTGATTAAAATACCACATCACATTGCTTCTATCAGATGCATCAATACATTTCCAAAATACCATTCCTTTTTCTTTTTATAGCTGCAGATGTCATTCAAAAAGTTGACTGCTGAACAGAGGCTGTTAGCTTTTGTATCAACAGTTTCAAGACCAAGTTTAGTTCACCAGAATAACAACTGAGTTTAATGATGTTGTAATGTTTACCGGTTCTTCCGCTCTCTGTTCTGTGTAGTTTTCAGTCTCTCTATATCCATCCAGAGGTTAAGAAGTTTCTCTCCTGGTGTTCCTCGCAAAAAGTCCTTCAACTCATCCAGGCCTGGTCTACTGTCATGGCAACAGGTACCATGGCAACAAATATCAAGGATATTTTCCTGGTCTGTGCCTCTGCTCCCCACCCCCCTATTCTTATTAAACCA
Organism: Chaetodon striatus; assembly: GCA_029783705.1. Classification (NCBI taxonomy): domain Eukaryota; kingdom Metazoa; phylum Chordata; class Actinopteri; order Chaetodontiformes; family Chaetodontidae; genus Chaetodon; species Chaetodon striatus. The sequence goes on along the minus strand of JAPZEB010000025.1, from coordinate 27,884,954 downwards.
CTCTGTCTTTTCTTCAACTCCACTCCCCCTCTTGCCTTCTTGAACTTTCTCTTTCTTTCCCCCCAACCTTTCTTTGCCTCCATCAGCCGAGCGCTGGCAAACTTTACATTCACAGGATCCGCCTGTGCTGGCACAGTTTGTCTGGTCTCCTGATTTGCTGGAACAGTCAGAAGTGTTTGCCTGGCTCTGACCATCCATTGCATACAGTGCATTGTTAAGCACCTGTTTAACAACTTTGGCAGCCAGGTACTCCAGCTGTAATTCGGAGGACTCATAATTCTGGCAAGCTGATGGCTCAGTGAAGTAGAGGCTCAACTCTGGTTGTGAGGTCTGAAGTTCCTGGGTTCTCTCAGACAGAAGGTTAGAAGACATGGAACATGAGGAGGACAAAGAGGAAAAGGTACATTTGCTCTCTGGCTCAGTACAGCTGGAGAAACATCTGGATGATTCACTGCATTTTGTGATGATATGTTTCTTCTGGCCAGAGCGTAGACTTCTAACATTGTGCAACCCCACTGACCCTGAACAGTGAGGAAAAAGAAAATAAGAATCATTACCTCAAAACTCGTATTCAGCCTGCACACACATACAGTAAACATACATGAGTGAATAGAAACTCACTCAGACAAATACCTTGTTCAGCTGAAATGTTGTCTTGAGAATGTGAGCATGTTAGGACCTTTGGTAATTTATTATTTTCCTTGTCAGATTGAGAGGAAGAACGCAGTTGTGGGGCTGAAAAGGTGGTTCGACCTGAACTGCCTTTCCACCTCTGGACAGAGAAGACTGGGCTCCTCTGAAACAGCAACTTGGCTAGTCTGTGAAAGAAAAGAAAAAATATACACTACCAGTCATGGACAACACAAACATTTGTCTTTTGTTTAAGTATTCAAGTTACAATAAATGGAATCAACAAACTTGGCTATTGTTATTTCTGCATCACAGCTTCTATGTGTAGGTTGTAAGTTAGCATCAGGGCCACATCCCTGCACAGATCAGATAACTGATTAAGGCCTCACGCAAGATAGTAGGGCAGTAGGGCAACAGATCTTAAAGAGACACCAATACCTCTTACTTGTAGTGCACTTTTTCAGTCAGTTTTCAGTGTTTTTTATATGAGTCGCGGAGTGCTGGAGATGTCAGCTGTGGAGATGTCTGCCGTCTCTTCAATATAGTAGAACAAGATGGCACTCAGCTTGAGTGCCAAAAAATATACACTTGAAAGACTCAACAGCAATGCCTCTTTCCAGAATTCATGACTCAGTTACTCAAGATAATCCACAGAAGATCAAACTACACCTGGCAAGTGTATTACTGTGCAGTAGGAATTGTGCATCTACTCACTGACAAGAGACACATGCTCATGACAATGTGAGCTATAAACATTAATGGTGCCCTCCGCAGCTGAGTTAGCTAGCTGAGTAATGCTAGCTGACCTAGCAGTAGTTGCACACATTCCTCTTTGCAGTGATACAGTTGACAAATGTAGTTCAATAGTCAGACAATAGTTCCTACGTCAAACTGCTCACAACAAGGTCTGTGGGTTATCTTGAGTAATCAAATCATGATTTCTGTAAAGAGACATTTCTGTTCAGTTTTTAAATGTATTTTTTGGCACTTGGAGCACCAAAAACCAAGTGCCATCTAGTATTGGAGAGAGGGCAGACATTTCTCTCGCTGATATCTTCAGCACTCAGCAACTCACACCAAAACAATCTAGACTGATAAACAGCACTACAGGTAAGAGGCCAAATATATATTTTTGATTTGGGGGTGAACTCTTCCTTTAAACACAATCACAAAAAGCTACACAATACTGCACTGTACTGTTATACCACAATAACTGAGAAAATACTGTACAGTCACCACTGACTAAAGCAAGCTCTAGGTTGTAGCAGACATGACAGTTAAGTCAGCAAATAAAGAGCGAAACTGTATGAGCTATTAGAGGCACAACGTGGGTCTGATAATTTCACAAATGAATGATAAAAATTAAACACTTAGTTCAGTATTAATATAATAACATGTTACTAACATGAGGTAAAGAACATAAATCTATGCACTACTACAACCAATGCAGAATGCAGAGGTGAAACAACATTTGTTTTGTACATCCAGTAGGACCAAAAACAAATCACGTAACACTTGTACTACCTGTATTCATTGTAGCAATCACTTTGTAGGAAAAAAGGCAATCTCTCCTGCATGATCCACTGAATTCCTTGCTCTCTGTCCAGACACTGCACAGGTCAGGGAGACAGATTCCTCAAGTCAAACCTCTAAATCCTTAAAACCAGAGATATTCAACTATTGATTTTCACATAAAGGAATTATTCACTACTTACACAGACAGTGTAATGGTTGTCTACTGGAGGGGTTCTGGCCAGCACTGTGGGGTCAGCTGTAAGGAGTTGTGATTTGCTGCGGTGTAAGACTGACCTGATTCTTCTGGAGACAAACTCAGCCACCTCACTCACTACCTCAAACTGCCCAGTCTCCTGGTTGTACAACAAAGCCTCTGGAAAAGACTAGACAAAGATTCAAGGGTGTTAAGGGTATGGAAGTTTTGTCAAAAATATGCTACATTTATACATCAGGACTACTTTACCGGCAGACTTAGGAAATCATTGAAGAAGTGAGCTAAAACATCATCAGAGGCCAGACAGTTCTCCTGCATGGACATAAAGAATACTTAGTAAGAGAAGACAAGTGCTGTTACACATAGGCAAAGTTAGTAAGTGTCAATAATCTAAACTTATACTTACAAAATTGCCAGCAGTTAGATGGGAAAACTCTTAAAAATACAAAGTAAATTTTAGTTACCAAACCAACATTAGTTCCAAAAATCTAAGAAAGTAAACTGAAATTTCTCAGTAGTACAGCTCTTACCTGTTGAATTCACTCCACACATCGTTCACTTCAAAAACACAAATGCTTGTACAGGTTTATCAAACTGGCTGTCCAGAAAGTCGAGCCAGGCAGTCACATTTGAACACTCGACCACAAACCTCTCAGTGTAATTACAGACACACTGCAGGTTGCTATGGAAGTGGACTCATTTTCAAAACACAGGGGGCGGTAAAAGTTTAACTAGAGACGACCAGAGAAACAAATACAAGTTTGTGTTTCTTCTTGCAGATTGAGATCCAAAAATGTTTATGTTTATTCTAAAAGGTAATCACAAGAATGTATATCACTATAACTATCTAGAATCACTAATATGTAGTAAAAAGTCAAATAAGAATAACACTTTGCAGTTAAGACATGGTGAGATCATACCACTAGATGGCACCAAAAGCCAGCAAATGCATTTGCACACACTACAGACTCAAAATATTTCACAAATGAGGGACAAGTGTATGTATATGTAAAAAACAAAATCAAATTTATTTTAAAACTGCTGTGAAAACACATTGGTAAAAGCTGAAACTCTTAAGAGGAATTCCAAAAAACATTCTGTACAGTTAATTGTTGCGTATGGAAAAGTACATCAACAGCAAAATTCATTGTTCTGCTGACAAGACTTCCTTCACATTCATAGTTAAAAACACACAAAGTAAAAATTGTGTTGAAAAAAGTGTGAAAACACAGTACAAAGACAGGCACAGAGACACACTGATAAGTACAGGAGTTGCTCTCGTGTACTGACTCCAGATCAGTTTCCTTGTTGCTAGGCCTCGTTTAGGTAGAAAAAAATACTAAAGTGACTTTGGCATAGCAAACAAGAATTCACAGTCTCCTAACATTTCGCTTGCTCTGAGCGCTTCCTGGAAGAATTATGTCCTTCTTGCGACGGCCTACAGATTGGCTGCCACACTCTCTAGAGCCGTGGAATGCACACAAGCAGGATGTGCAAAACTGGAAACCACAGTCAGCGCTGCTGCACACTCCTTCCCCTTTCACTGAGTGACACCTTGCGGGATGCTGACATCGAGGGCAAGGCTTGAGGCACTCATCGTTGAAGAGGGTTTTGGCAACCTGAAAGAAGAAAAAAAAAAAAAAAGGAAGGACTTAAAGTAAATGTTTTATGTGAACTTCCCTCAGCAATTCCTCAGTAAGATAAATTAGAAACCTCGTTCATCCTCCACTGAACAGCAATCAGCACAAACAAATATATAATATATCCAAGCATTACATACAATCTTTTTAATGAAATCCAGTGTAATAATTTTAAAACTCACTTCTAGAAATTTATCCCGTTTGCTGCTGCTTCTGCTTGAATTTAAGACGCTGTGCTGTGATGGGGTTAAAGTGCTATTTCCTGACTGTGGGGTGCAGAAGCTGGACGTCCGAGACTGAGCCTGAACTGTCTTGAGGGCCGATCTCTTAAGCAGAGCCAGTCTTGTCTCTGCTTCAGGGACATGGACAGCACCACCCAGCTATAAAGACATCAGCACAAAGTTAGAAGCTCATTTCAACTATAAGTCACCATTAGTGGATATCCATACTGACAAGCTGCTGGATGACAGTGAATCACATCGGACAGAAAACTGCTGTTGTGCTGCTCTCTATGAGATCACATTTTATTCACACTGCTGACCACACGCATATCAGTGTCACAGACTGCTTTTCCTTTGCAGGCAGATAGAATATACTTGCTTGAGGAAAAGAGTAGAGCTGCAACAATGAATCAATTTGTTGTCAAGTATTCAATTAATCATCGACGAATTTGATTATTAATTAATCTTTGTTAAGAGGAAAAAGTAAAATTGTCTGATTCCGGCTTATCAATTGTGAATATTTTGTTTTCTTTACTCCTCTATGACAGTAAACTGAATATCTCTGGGTTGTGAACAAAATAAGACATTTTAGGACATCCTTTTGGGCTCTTTGGAAACACTGAATGACACATTTCACCATTTCCTGACATTTTACGGACCAAAAACTAATCAAGATTAATCAAGAATAAAAAATTTTAAAAAAGACATAAATCGATTATGACTAACAGTTGGTTGAGGCCCTAGAAAACAGCAAGAGCCACACAACCCTATGTTACACCTGTATACTGATACAAGACTTTTGTCATTGGCCAGCCGTCAGCAATAGTGGCAAATATAGCAAATCTCTTACCTCCAGAGCAGCCTCCACTTCACTCAGGTAGTTTCGTCTCTTCAAACTAGCTTGCTTGTCTTGTTGGATGATTTCATTCCACCTCTTGCACACCTGACCACACCTGCCAAACACAAATAGATGCATGCATGAGATCAATGTTTTCAGCCCTCATTGCACCGTTAATGCCGTGTGACTGTTTGTTGGGCATCACGTTTTGATTAATAATTAGCCTTTATGTTAATTTTATGAAAGCAAAAAAAAAGCAAGTCCTGTGCTTTGGTCTAAGCTCAGTATCAATGAATACTACAGGATTCTATAGAGGTTATGATTGTATCAATATATTTATTTATAACTTGATACTGCCATCACATTTCAATTATCAGTTTAATAAATGACAAGTTGGGAATCAAACTACTTACATTTGAGAAGTAAGGAAGGTGTGCTGAGTTACACAGTAAATTAAACTAAAAAATATGAAATTGAATACATTTTACTTTGTATACGGTAAAACAGCTAAATTTGTTGAAAACATGAACTCCTTACCTGTAGATGCTCTCAGGGGTCAGGTGGCTGAGGATAACAGCCAGGATGTGCCTGAGGTTCCTCTTCTTTAGCTCTGTCAGTATGTCCACCTTCCCCAGGCCCATCTTCCTGCCAATCAGCCCCGCCAATGGCATGGTGGTCCTGAACCCCAAAACCTCTGTAGACTTAAGCTGGTCCTTTAGGCTCGGACTCTGGCCAATAAACATGTGGGCTCTCTGCTGGCACATAGCATGAACCAGCTGCAAAGCTGGAGTCAGAGAGAGATTGACTGGGGTTGTCCTGAGAGGAGTGACATCTGGATTAGCTGAAGCTGTGCTAAAGGGTGTTGTGTTTTGTGGCTTGGTTGTAGTTGCTCTTAGTGGGGTGGCATCATTTTGTTTTAAAGAGGCAAAACTATCACAGGTCATGCTGTTACCACATTTAGCAGAAAGGACACTGCAAGGGGTGGCGCTGTCAGCAAAAACCTCATCCTCTTTAGAATGACTGTGGCACTGATGAAGATGTTGATGCTTTCTCTCTGTTGGGTCTTCCTCAGACTGAGAGCCCCCTTCTTTAAGTGTTGAAAGCCTGTGTTGACGCTGCAAACGGGAGCGCCGCTTTGCCTCCAGATTTGGAGTTCCACAGTTTCCTTTGAAGGACGAGTGCAGCAGCTCCTGGAATGAGCCATCATGGTCAACTGAGGAGTCTTGGGATTTATCAAGGGAACTAAAACCACTGTCTTCACACACAGACCTGTTCCAGGGTTAGAGGGTAAAGCATGTTTTCTGATTAATGTAGGGAACATTCTTTTATTATTTGCCTCTCCAAGTACTTGGCTGGGAAAGGTTACAACAAAATTTAGGAAGTCAAATGTCAAAAAGCACGTACCTGATATATCTGGGTGTATGGGTGGATGATGGCGTAGACAAGACACTTGAGCTGTCATATAGGTTATCGATCACACCAATGACTGGCGATTCACAGTTTTCCTTGGACGAGGCAGGCAGGGATTTGATATAGCATGGATTCTCAATATTACTTTGATCAGAGACAGGAACACTCTCGCTGAAATCTGCATCTGAGAGTGAAACTCTTCTTTCAAAACTGGCGAGGTAACCAGAGTTGAGTTTACCATCTTCAAGAGTGGAGGTCCTCACCTGAGTGAAGAGGAGACGACGTTTCCTGCTAGATAGTGGCAGATCCTGCTCCAATTTTAAAGTGCTTGATGCAAAAACCCCTGTCACAGTGTCTAGAGAGTCAGACGATGCACTGAGCCAGTGTTCAGACCTGATGGAAAGCTCAGTCTTTCTGGTGCATGGTGACCTTGTGTTGTCAGTTTTGACATCTGTGGTGGGTTTGCACATTAGAAGTCTGTGTCGCAGCGAGGCATGTCTTTTGTGTGCTTTAGGAGTTTCACACCAGTTAACTGCCGATGGCCGCTGTATTCCCCTGGAGTCTTTGCTCAAATCTCCAACTGGTTCTCTGGTCTTCTCCTTAGGAGTGACAGAAAGCCTGAAGTTCTCTTTGGGTGTTTCACTGAATTCTACTGGAGACAAAGACCTACAGGAGTCAACTCTGCAGATGCTCTGTGGGCTGTGGAACAAACCTGAGTACCCACTGTCAGAGCAGTCATCAAAGCAGTGCTGGCCTTTGCAACTCGCACGGTAGACATTTGATTCTGGAGTGCACTGCATCTTTCACCTCCTGTGTGCCTTTTTTGTCCCATACACTGTAATAACCAAGTGGGGATGAAGTAAGCTGACCTGCAGAAAATAAAAAGTGGTGAGTGAGCCTTCTCAATGACAACTGGGCAGCAGTAAGGGGCTGTTCTTCACTTCTTCAAGGATGGGGGTGGCTGGGGTGAGACTTTTTTTTGACCCTCCCCAAAACTACAAATATTTTTCCTTGTGCCCCCCTGATTGACTCCCTCCACCATAAATTTGTGGCTAGATTTTAAAAACTTTTGCTTTGTTGTTTGAGAGTTGAAAGTGAAGAGGAAATTGTAGAGTTAAAAAAGTCTTGGTTTTTCACTCTTGTCATGAATGCTGGTTAGTTAGTGCAAACGGTATATTTTTGGCAACATTTTAAATGAAACATGTAGAATAAAGTGTAGAATAAAATATCACTATTTTAAGCTTAGATTAAGTTAATCTTTTTCTGAGTCAAGAACCTCATCCCACATTATGTGTTCAAAGACTGTTGGAAATTTGAAAATCCAGCAATATATTCCTGTTTTTACAATTATGGCTATGATAAATGGTGTAATTGAAAAGCGGCAATTTTTAAAGAAACTATGCCTTCCAAACCCACCAGGTTTGAAGGGCATGAGTCCTTTAAAAATTGGACATAAGATAAATACAAAAAAAAAAAAGAAAAAAAAAGAGTGCCCCAGAAATGAGTCCTAAAACTGGGAAATAGGTTAGCATTTTGGCACTCCCTGTTCCTTTATCTTGAAGTCAGTGGGGTTTAAGAGTCTAACTTTAAAACAAGCTTAAAAGACTTTCACATTTTGTTCTACAACATAAAATACTTCAGTAAGTACCACACTTGTGAACTCTGAAGCTTCTATGTGTCTTTAAAAAGGCAGTTGCTAACAAG
>JAPZEB010000025.1:27857313-27870777 GCA_029783705.1 Chaetodon striatus | reverse complement strand
GTCATAATTACTTAGTTTTTCCACTACATAGAACTTACAGGTGTATTTTCCAAATGTAAAATGTCCCACTCAGAACATGTCTCATTTATAAGTATTTCATAACTAGATTTAAAGGCCCCCTATGAAAATATTGTTACATTATGTATTTATGTAAAGACAAGCTGATAAACCATAAACTCAGCTATCAATAGTCAGCATCAAAAATACAATATTGGTTGCCCTACTTTACAGAACTCACAGCTCAGTGTTGATATTCGGCTAGACTGAGTGGCTGAATACTCTGTGTACTTTAAATATCCAATATATGGTAAGGTCGTTTGTATCTTTACACCACACTGTACATCTGTATATTTGTATCTGACTTAGTCCCCACTATAGCTGCCTGGCAAAGGGTTTGCCCTGTAATCCACTCATTTACAAAAAACATCTGAGGCACTGATGTTAGGGCAGTTATTTTCATCACAAATCCTACTGTCTGTTGGTGCCATGCATAGAGGAAACACCCCTTGTCCCTCTGGGTAACGTGACATACTATGCTTGCGTGTTATCTGCCCTACCCCCACCCAGAGCTTTCATAATTCACTGTTGAGAGCGACTGCTTCCTGGAACTCCCTCTTTGAAGTGGCTCTGTGTCATGTGTTGTCCAACCCTCCCCCCACTGTGATGTAACTGCTGACTCTTTCCTGTGGGTGTGTCTCCCCCTTCTCTCTGTCTTTCCCGTTGCCTCTCCCTCCCTCCCTCTCCCTTCTAGCTTGTCCGGTTGAACCCAGCCAGCCTGTGGGAGGGGAGGAGAGCGCAGCTGCTCCTGTCGGAAGGGGAGACATGGGTAACGCTCAAAAAAAGTCCCACGGCAGAGGGGACGGGGGTCCTCACAGTGAGTCCAACAACTCCCACCACGGACCCTGGAGGAAAGGAGGAAGCGCTGACAAGTACAAAGTCACGCAGGAGTCCAAGGAAAAGGTAGCCAATGGAACGAGCAAGAGGGGATCGACAGCTTCAGTCCCGGCTGATCAGAACAGCAGCGGTAAAGAAGCTCTGGTTGGAGGAAACGCAGGGGAAACTGTCAACCTTGATGCCCCATGTGGAGCCCTGCCCCCACCTCTGTCCCGGCTAAAGAATGAAGGGAACCTGCTGTTTAAAAACGGACAGTTTGCTGATGCGCTGGAGAAATACTCACAGGCCATTCAAGGCTATACAGATTCAGGTAGGGTGATGATGTTGTTCTTGTTATTATAGTCTGAGGTTGTTGGTAGATCGGTCACATAGTGTGAAAGATTTCTGTTGATGCATGATATTGGAGAGAAGTTTACTATGTACCTGCATGTCAGTAAACATATAATATTTATACTGACAGTGTCATATAAACTGGCCCATAGTTTAACTGACTGATGTGTCATCACCAGTCTTGCCCATATTTGAATGAATTTTGCCTAATGGCATTTATTCATCAATGGTCTTGAGACTGTCTCCTGTAACTGGCCAATGCAAGTGTAAATCAAAGGTCATGACCTTGCAGTTAAAATGCTAGTGCTTCCATGTAGTTTTTGTTGCTTTATCACAGTGCAGGATGTAAGAAAATATAACACCAAAAAGGGTATTTTCCATGATAGAAATTATACATAAACAAAAGAAATGATATCTCTAACAAGCAGTTCATATGAGTGTGCATACAGTCTAGAAACAATAACAAAGGTTTTAGTATCCAGGAGTTAAAAGGTTGAGCCATTTGTTTGTGTATTAAGTGATTTTGTCCCTACAGCCATGCGTCAAAATGTGGCTGCTGTGGCATATACGGACAGTGTTTCTGTTTTAGCCCCAGTCTGCTGTTAAGCCTCTCAGCTCAGGTCTGTCCAGGTCACATGACCGCTAACCACTCACTGTGAAATTGAATCTGTGGGACCGCAGCTATAATTCTCACCGAGAGGGAGAAAGTGCACAATTGATGGAGGGAGGGAAACTGCTGCCCGTCAGGCTCATCTACCATCAAGCATACTCTATCTGTCTATCTGGACTGCTATTATGTACTCAGTACCTGCTGTACTGCTGGATGTGAAAGTGAATGGACATCTACATTATCCATCATGTGGCTATATGTCATACAGACAGAATAGAGCTGAGAGCAGAGAGAGGATACATTCTTTGAACCCCTTTAAACAACTTTATCATGCAGTAGCCAGTGCTCTGTCAGAAAGGGACACTTCCAGAAAAAGTGCTACTTGTAATAACAACATTCAAACTGTCTTTTACAGGGTCTTAAAGCTGTGTTTGGATCTGTATGTGGATGCCCTAGTTTGTACCTCTAACATACTGTACATGCTCCACTGTCACAGTAACCTCACTAAGTGTGAGCAGTTGCTGAGACATCATCATCAGTTCCTCACTGTGTCATCGTCCATAATCTCATTTCATCTGATGAGGTGGCATGCTAAGTATTTAGCGTCACTGAGGAATGTTGCTCTGTCTGTAACATACAGTATAAGCCCGATTTGCTTGTGTCAGTGATAATGATGGTGAAAACGGTGAAAAAATCCTGTTAGGCAAGTGGAGAGCATAGCAAATACACTGGAGAAAACGTCCTAAAGGGGTTTGATTAGCTTTTCCTGGGTCGTCATCTACCCTGTGTTTTTCAACTTGTGAGCCCTGGAACTGATAGTGTAGCTCCTGTAAAATAGCAGGATGTATTAGGATGTACTCATGATTTGAAAGTTATGCCTCTCGTGCTGATTCGACAAAAAAGTTCTCAATTTAGTCGTTACATGATTCCAACACTGCAGTACACACATATACAGCGCCAAAGATGGAGTGTGACAAGATATTGGCAGTATAACAGATAGTAAACCTTTAATTGAAACCCATGCCCTTATTTGGCATGTTTTTATAGTTGTTCTCTCAGGTCAGAACACAATAAAACCTCTGAACATTATGAATGAATTATAACACATACAGACTTTTAAAGCCACCCTTAAACTAGCCAAAATGTTCTTTAAAGCCTATTTAAATGTTTTTATTTACAGTTATTCTGTATTACAAACTATGTATGCTGTTTCTGAGTTGTGTTTCTCTTTTCATTCAGGGATTGATAGTCCGGAGGATCTGTGTATTCTGTATTCTAACAGAGCAGCTTGCTACCTTAAAGATGGAAACAGTCAGGAGTGCATACAGGACTGCACGAGGTGAGAGAATTTATTTACTGAGCTTTTACGACTGTGTATAATGAAGTGACGTTAGCTGTGGACGTCAACTCAAATTTCAACATTTACTTGAAGTCTGACCGTAAAAATCCAACACAACTTTCAGTTTTTTTGTAGATAGACTTATCATTTAATATACTGCAGTAGCAGATAACTGGTACTTTATGAAGGGGATTTGCACTGGGGTGTGTTGGAAGAAATTTTCATTAATCTCTTAAGAACTTTCATAAGAAACAAACTCAGAATAACTTCAGGGAGTCTCCCTTGTGAATGCTGTTAAATTAGTATGTCTGTTTAAGATTGAGTTTTTAGGGCAAACAGAAAAATTAGCGTGTGTGACAGTTTATTTACACATACACAACAGTACATGTGTATACCAGTACATACAGCACTGTATACTTAGCACAGGAACACATTCACCTTGTGTCACACATAAAGATTTCCAATCTAGATGGACAGAACTCTCAGACAGTAGCATCTATAGCAGAGGCAGCAGACTTGATCCTTTGCTCCTGTCTCATCACATCTATTTATACCAACCAGAGCCCTGGAGCTGCAGTCATTCTCCCTCAAGCCTCTCCTGCGCAGGGCCATGGCTTATGAGTCCCTGGAGCGCTACCGCAAGGCCTACGTGGATTACAAGACAGTACTGCAGATAGACATCAGCGTGCAGGCAGCACACGACAGCGTCAACAGGTATTAGCCTTCACCTCTCACTTCAGCTGAGAAGCTGTAGAGAGCAGGGAGGTGTCTGTACTCACACATGACTGACTGTTCTATACTCACATGGGATGGTCTCAAGGCCAGCAGTTGGCTAAATATCACAGTGCCCATGGCGGCTATTCCAATGACTGTGGCTACCCTTTTACTTGTACTGACAAAGAGATCTATGACAAAAGTGCCCTTGCTATCCTTAAATATAATCTTGGGTGATACATAATATCATTAGGTGTCTTGGATAAGGAAATTAAAAAGGGGACTCATATGAGGAAATGTTATCACTCTGCCTTATATAAGATTTCCACATTTTAGATCTTTTTCCATACTTTGTTAAGCCAGAAATTGCACTGTGACATAATCAGAAGACTAAATTAAATAAATCAAATGAACAAATACACAAAGTCTAATTACTGACTAACAGATTTAGCTGGTGTTGAGAAGCAGCTTCAGCCAGAGGCTAATTATGGCTCTCAGAGTACATGTCCTCTCTCTGTTATGCAACAGGGAAACTCACCTGGTTGCTTTGTGTCATAGCTCTATGTCCATATATATCTCCAAAACTAAACAGTGAGATCCCTGCATAAAAACACAACCATAGAAAGGTGTTAATTTTATTTACCTTTAACATTTATTGCTGTAAGCCATGTATTGACTGATCTGTGTCCTTCCTCAGGATCACTCGCCTGCTCATAGAGCAGGATGGCCCGGACTGGAGAGAGAAACTTCCGGAGATTCCCCTGGTTCCTCTGTCAGCTCAGCAGCACCGCAGAGAAGAGCCACCCAGCGCAGAGGTCCTCCAGGCTCGAGCAGAGAAGGCAGCCAGAGATGCAGGTCTGTTCTAAAAACGTCATAACCACGACAGTTAAGGTCTGTCCCCCAAAACACAGGATCACTCTTACCCTTGTGAATCGGGCTAGAAATATTCTTTGGAATATTACTTGTGCTGTAAAGTCTCGACAAGTCACATGCTGACAGTGATTTAAGGGTTCCTGTGTAAAACCTTAAACTTGAACCTAGTGTAACGTCTAGAGTAATTAATAGGTTGACTTAAGGGCAAGATTGCAATGTGCTATATGAAGCCCATATGGTTAATATAGTTAATAAAAATATTTTTGTTTAAGTTTTTTTATTTAATTTGTGTTAAATTTTTGTTTTCAATTCGGTTTATTTTCAGTTAGTTTCCAGAGTGTGTTTGTTTGTTTCAGTTTAGTTTTTATTGTTTTAGTTAGGCTTTTCTTAGTTTCAGTATTAGTTATAGTGTTTTTATTATTACCGTAATGTGGGGGGATATTTTTGTGGGTATTTAAAAAGTTCAAATAGGTATTACAATACAAACACATCACTTTGTGAAGGTGTTTCAGAGTCATACAGACATCCCAGTCTCAATATACTTGTACACCAGTGCCCCCTTAATGCTTGCTCTGTTGACAAATTTGACCAAACTGACAAAGACTAAAACTAAAGACATTATCTGTGTATTTTTATTTTATTTTACTTAGTTTTATAAGTGCACAGTTACTCAGTACTCAGATAATTGTAGTTTTTTTCTTCAGGCTAGTTTTTATTTTTATTTCAGTCAACTATTATATTTTTTTTTTCACACCTAGTTTTATTTTTCAGTGTAGTTTTACTGTTTTAAAAGCAGCAGTCTCCCCATTAAAGCAGTTTGACAAATTTAAATAGTTTTATGGTTGATATTTATGCCTGACATCAGCATTACAAATTACATTTTTCAAAACTGATAAGGATCTTTTACAGTAGGATGCATTGTTGTAGATTTGACTGCTACACAATTATAATTTGGAGACATGAATGTATAAAAATAGTTATCCAGTAATAAAGCAGTTTAACACCCTCAGTGACACTTTTGTTTACAGTGAGTACTTTAACTTTTGACATTTTGCTTAACATAATTAAGTAATTTTACCTACAGTAAATAACACATTTTCAATGCAGGACTCTTACATGTTATGGAGTATGTTTACAGTGTGTACCGTATTGCTAACTTTACTCAACTAAAGGGTCTGAATTCTCCTTCCGCCACTGCTTGACACTGAGATGGAGAAATGGAAGAGAATAGTCTGTCAGTTTTTAGCACCACAACTCAGCTTGTTTCTGTTTCTCAGTCACCCTGTGCTAAGACAGGAGGAGAATGTGTAAGGCCTAATTTTTATATAAGTGGACGTGTCACCTCTGTTCTCTGACCATGCAGTTTCTTCTATTCCCTAAGCTGTGCTACAGCTGTTATTTTTAAACTCTAATGAAAGAATAGACCCGCTGGCACAGTTTTTCCTCCCAGAAGACACTTTGCAGCAGATTGATTAGCCCTTAAGTCCACACCGTGACTGATTGCTGACTTGACTCTCATGCCTCACGTCTAGCTAGCACAGCATTAATTTTAAAGGTTTAAACCTTCAAGGTTTATAGCATAGAAGACTGGCACATTTCCCTGTGTTGGGTTTTCTTGTAAATAAAGGGGGCTCAATTAAAATGTATTGCAAGTGTCAATGTGTATTCATTACTTTGACGAAAAGGAGAATTGAATTGCTCTCCATGTGAGTAAGCACCACTTTACTTTGTCTTCCAGAGAGGAAAGCAGAAGTCCGTTTTGCATCTTTGAAGCAAGAAGGGAATGACTTTGTGAAGAAGGGCCAATACCAGGATGCACTGGGAAAGTACACTGAATGCCTTAAGCTAAAGCCAGAAGAGTGTGCTATCTACACCAACAGGTTAGAGGCTCAGTCTCACCTCCGCATGAACAAACACACACACTGCTGTGGTCTCTTTCACTTTTTGTTCCTCCTGTTTTGTGATGCTCTTCACTTGTCAGGGTTTGTTTCTTTATAAGGCAGCGATGTCAGAACACCCCCCAGTAAAATCAATGTATTTGTTTGGTTAAATTAAAACAGACTGATTAATTATCCCCAGCTGTCATCTGCCAGGCGGTGCATTCAGCTCTAATCCCAACCAGTCGTCAGTCTGTCACTGGTAGTAAATTAGCATGTATTGTTGATAAGCTGGAACTGAATGGCAGAGGCTCAGGAAACAGCTGCCTGCTTCAGTGCTGTTTATCCCAACTCCATTTATAGCCACATCCATATTATCTTCATCTAAAGAGAAATACAGCACGCACAGTGTATGCAGCCGGCAGGGCTGGCTTCATTTTCTCTCTCCAACCGAGCCCCCCTCCTTTCTTTTTCACAATAGTAGGTAGATTGTTGATCATGTTGCAGAGGAAACTGATGCGGACATGAAAAATGTCCTATTGTGTGTTCATGTTTGCACGTGTATGTTGAATTGTGCTGTGGAAAAGAGCTTGAATGTACAGCCACACCAGAGCAAACACACTTGCTGCTGCCGCGCAGCTGCTGAAAATTCTGACACAAACACATTCAGGAAACAAACAAGGCCATTAAAGCAAATTACAGATATCCAAAATCTGTTTCACAATCAAAAATCTTTTTCATGCCCTCCGTATTCATTTTGAGGTCTGATTCACAGTCGATGAGTCACTAACGCATGATACAATTTGATGACGCATCACATTAGCTGCCGGTGACAAAAATAAAAATCACAAGGGACGTGTGTGTGTGTGTGTATGTGTTTGCAGAGCCCTGTGCTACTTGAAGCTGGAGAGATTTACTGAGGCCAAGCAGGACTGTGATGCAGCACTGAAAGTGGAGCCAACCAATAAGAAAGCCTTCTACAGACGAGCCCTGGCCAATAAAGGCCTTAAGGTGACGAGAGCTGGTCATTATGACTAGTGCAATTAGAGAATGTATTCATTTAAAACCACAGCTGGAGGGAAATATTTAAATTCACCACAAATTGTGTGTGAAAGGGGCTTTCTATTTAATTTCTCACACTCTCCCTGTAATATTTAAACTCTGTGTAAAATGTCACTTGCATATATTGGTTGCATTGATGAAGCTGTGTTTTGTCTGTCGCTACACCAGGACTACCTGGCATGCAGCTCTGACCTTCAGGAGGTACTGCATCAGGATCCCAATGTGCAGGAGGCTGAGAAGGAGCTGGAGGAGGTCACAGTGCTGCTCAGACAGAGTCTGGCCAATCCAAACGCTTCACCAGCCAAACCTAGAAAGACTGTCCCCATCACTGAGGTAGATAGACATGTATTGTTCTGATCAATATTTCAACCAGGCTTCAAGTCAGATTCTGTGCCGTGCTCACCTCGAAAGTGGCGTTGTCTTTTTCCACTCATTCTTATGACATTGGCATAATCACTCTTGGCATTCGTAGTCACTATATTGGAGTTATTTACATGTGTAGTGTTTGGGAGGAAGGTGTTATAATGATGTCGGGAGGCTGAAGGAGCCAGGCTCAGTCTGCCCATCAAGCCCCTTACAATATAGCTGGGCTGTTTGGTGATGTTGGTTCAGTGGCCATGGACAAACCTGCAGGCCGCATAAAGCCTTAGGACCCAGAACAAACAGACAGCCATTTACAACAGGGAACTGAACAGAAAGTGAAACTTATCTATGCTCTCTGCCAGCCAGACTCCATTGACAAAAACAGTAATTTTACCTCACTGAACATCGGAGCTGTTAGTCTACTTCTGCCTCTACCAATAGTTTGTTTGTGTTATTATATGACTTTGGTGTCTTAAAGGGTTCATTCAGATTCACTACACTCACACAATAACACAAATGAACTACTGATAGAGGCAGCGGTAGACCAGCAGCTCCCATGTCCAGTGAGGTAAAATCAGTGTCTTTGTCAGTGGGGTCTGGCTTTGAAGAGACCATAGATACATTTCATTTTCCGTTCAGTTTCCTGACAGAAAGAGTTGTCTGTTTGGGAAGTACTGAGCATACAATTGGCTAATGAGACTTGGATTATACTGCACGAGTTGTGTGAGAGTTTCTTAATGCTTTGGTACAGTTTTGCTGTTGTAAACGTGGACCCTTATGACTTCAATTCATCAGGAACTTTCTTCATTCACCAGAGACGTGTGGAAAATGGTTTACTTCACAAACTTAATGTGACACGTAATGAGTAATCGATATGTAAAAGGTCATTTGGGGGGTGAATAATTCCTTTAACACTGAAATAAAGGATGGAATGTATTGTGAAAGGGACATGCATAGAGCTGGACCCACTGAAAATTTACAAACCAACACTACAGATTTTAGACACATAAAGATCCATGTTTTGGTTTTACAGCCTCATAAAGACTATATCTCACTGTTCTCAACAGCCGCTCATGAAAACTGAAGGCACTAAACAAGCACAGACAAGCCATTTTGTGTGGTATCTGCTAAGCATGTAATGGCAGATGCCCCAAGTCAAATGACTGGTAAAAAAAATCAAACATCAAGCAAGCTTAAATACTCATTATTTTCCAGTTCTTTTGTCAGGTGGCCAAAAAGAAAATAACTTCAGTGGAAGATAGTGTAGCTCTGTGTCTGACGAAAGTGTGTTTTGGACCATAATGCTTTTTTTTTTTAATCAGATACCCTGATTTATTTCTATGCAGTGCATTTAGAAAGACATCAAATACTTGACATTAAAAACCACTACATCTCAGACTGGGTTACTTTACCAAAACTAAATCATTTATTCAAAAGGAGGTGATTTTTAAGAAGATCTAATAAACATAAATGAAGCATTGCTTAAGTTTTCTCTGTAAATCCACTTTTGTCACTTATGTAAATTTTTTTCCTCAGGTTGAAGGTGACGAGGAAACAACAGGCTTTTCCAACTCAGAGAGCAGTTACAAAGGAGAGGACATCACCATCAACCTCCAGCCAACTGACGCCTATGAGTTTGGCCAGGCTCTGAACGCGGCTCGCTGCAGTGGAAACACGGAGGCCTGCGCAGACCTGCTGGCCTCTACAACCCCAGAGATGCTTCCCCAGGTCCTGAGCACCCAGCTGGATGGAAACACTATCAGCTTCATAATGCAGGCACTGGATTCCCACCTCTTGGAAAAAGACCCCAACCTGGTCTACCATCACCTCAACCATTTGCACACGGCAGACAGGTTTTCGGTAAGCTACGGTTTATGTCCCAATGCACGGAAGGTTTTGTAATTCACAAAAAACCTACAGTCTGAAAGGATATTTTAAGAAAAAAAAAAGGTTATGTGTAAGTTACATATCTCCTTACAGAGCACACATTTAACTTGGTTAACTCTAATAAAAAATGTAATATTTTTAGAATGAATCTGTCCACTTCGTCCCCAGCAGCTGAGGTTTTAGTGATAAATGATATGCTGTCTTTGCAGGTTGTATTGATGCTGCTGGAGAAGGACGAGCGCCGCCACATGACTCAGCTGTTTGAGCATCTGTCTGCTGTTCAGAGCACAGAGTTCACTAAGAACGATGTTCAGAATCTGGCCAACAAATACATCTGACCCTCCTGCCCCTGCTCCCTGCTGCATGAGCTGCTGCGCCACTACAACTCTTGGATCTATGCAAAACACTGCACAAGAACTGAGTACACAAAGGCAGGAAGCTGCAGAATGTGCCTCAGAGCAACACAATGGAACTGAGTCACATTCACTCTACTGCTCTGTGCTGTAAATGATCTGATCACTGTATGATTGAGTGACAGTATAAGGAATATATTTTTCTCTTCAGAAAATTTTGCTATGCAGATTTACTTTTGTACCACCACTTGCATTGTACAGCAGGCAGACAGAGGGAAACTATGGACCTTTTACTTTGATGTAATAATAAATAGGGTCAAATGTGCGATGTTATGTAAGGCTACAGAGAGTGTTTCCCTTACAGGCAGGTGAGTTATGCTCAGGACAGGCTCATGTTCCCAGAACTGAGCTTTGTTGTTCCGGTCCTTGAACCCTGTCAGTCTTTTGATATCAGTCATTTGATAAAACGAGCTTCTGTCAGACACCAGCTAAGATTACAAATTATATTCAGTGCATGCTGAATATTACCCAGCCAAGGAACAAGCGGGGTCATTTCCTACTGAATTAATTAAGACGTTTGTTGCTGTGGGTCAAAACCATAAGATAAACAGTTTTATTATTCCCACATGTACTCTGTGATCTCTGTGTGAGGAATAGACCTGCATGATATCTTATTGCTGTTCTGTTCAGTGTGATAACAGTATCTGCTGAACTGCTATTTACTGACGGTGTTATAGGAGAAAATACAATTTGTAACCTTACATGACTCAGATGCTCTTTTCTGTTTATTCAGCTATGCAATTATCTAATCCTGGTTCTAACGTCAAATCTCTCTCAAAAGCTGGTAATTGCGTCTTTTCCATAGGGAATGATGTAAAGTCATTCAACTTATTTGTTTACCAAATTAGCCTGACAGCCAATGCACATCTGCACATTCATCCTCACAGCAGTTCAGCCATGCACATATGTGCACATGAAAGAGAAAAGCAGCATCTTTATGAGATGTGTGCCTTTGATTTGAGACTAGGGGTGGACTTACATTTTGGTGAGTGTGCAGATACTCCTAAACAGAGAGTATATTTATGTCACTCAGTAGCTTTTATCTAAATGTTAAATGGTTTGGATTTATGCATCATGAATAGTACATATACTCGCTTAGCTACATGCACGTAAAATGTTGTTAAAATGTGTCATTTATTTGCTTATTTAAAGACATTTTGTCAGTGTTAAGTATTTACGGCTATCATTGAACATTCCAGTCATCCAAAATGAAAGATTGCCTGAATCCAAACCATTCTTTGTTTTTAAATGTTTATCAGGTCTTCATGAATGTACCAAATTTATTTTAAAGTAAAAAAGTTGGGGGGCCAGAGGCAATAATTTCTCATATTCCACAGTTTTAACATATTTCAGTAGAGATGTAAAAAAAAATGTGTACAGTATTTACAGAGGGCTATTCAATAAACTGGATAAAATGTTTTCTTCTCTGTGCTAAAATGAAATGATATAGTTAAATAAAAATAAAAATCTAACACCCTAACGATTTACAGTGCTTGCATTTCCTTAGAAACTGGACGGGACAACATTTCATATATATTTTTTTTATTTTTCTGATATGCATTTACACGCATATAGTAAAGCAAATTACCAAACAAATATACAAATACCTTATGCCATTCTGCACAAATTACAAATTATATCTGGCACTAGTGTTCAAATTAGGATCAAGAAACTGGAGTTTTGGTGAAGAATGAAAAACCGAACCGGGGAGGAAGAACAAAACGTTTTTTTTTTAATGTGGGGAGGACTGCAGCATGTAGCCTTATCCGCCAAACCAAACTCAGTGTTCATTCAGTAACAGACCTGGGTCAAAATACCATTCAAGATGCATTTACCTACCTGGTAGAGGTTCACCTGAGCCGACTCAGTGGCCTCAATAAAGCTGACCACTGAGCAGTAAAGACAGGCTTTAGCAAACACTCTGAAATAAAGTGTTGAAAACAGAAATTTGACTTCAAGTCTGCTCAGCAGCACCGATTGGCAACACAGACAGGAATCACAGGACAAATCAATAGGGAAGGTACCCCAGAACCAACCTATGTATCCCCATTAACCTGTGTGCATTGCAGAACATCAATGTAATAAGAAATACAGGTAACAGTGCAGGTGCCTTGGACCGTTCTGCGGCCTCAGTTATTTGCGTAGCATTTGTGAAGCATGTACAAAACAGCAGTCTGTGTGTCTGTATAATCCTGGGTCTTGTCTTCATTCATCCCCGTGGTGTAAAAAGGATGCACTATACTGTGTCTACAGGTGACAAGTCAAAGGTATAAGATTTAACAAGAGCCTGAGTGCTGTCTTTGGTAGGCAATTGAGAAGTCTTCATTTACCATGTCTACCACAGTATGTTCTGTATGTGAATGAGCATCCCTCCTACACAGACAGACATTCTGCAACCTATAATGAGTCGTCGTGTGGAGTCTTGAAGACACAGTGGAGAGAGAGAGAGAGACAAACAGAGAACACAAACAGCTTCTTGAAGGCACCATGAGTTAACAAAGAAAGATATCAAAGCTCTCTCTTACTCAGTGAGGCGAGACCATCAGCCTGAATAAATCACCTTTGAACAGGACAAAACATTTTCTTTATACAATTTCACAGAATTGACCAACCCATTGGTTAATGTTAATATAATGACTTTCAGCATTATCTCGAAAAACTGTGGCCTTCCAGAGACCTTTTCTCAAATCAAGCCCTTACCCACCCAACCCCCAACATATCATCACAAGCTTTCCACAGAACTAAACGAGGCCTGGGCTTCCAGTGTCATCTTGGCACTAAATAAACACACTGAGGGTTTCAGCTACAGGTCTATACTCTGTGGTTACCGTAAGCCGCAAAAGAGCTGTCAAAAACCATCTCCCACAGTGGGACTACAGCCATGTGTCCATCCATCTAAAGATAATCTCAGTTGTGTGTTACACATTGATTTTAGTGCTAAAACGATGCAGGATGTCGAGCCCAGGCCTTTAGATTTTACATTAGAGGGTTCATTTCAAACAAACATCCAGGGGAAGAAAAACAAAAGAAGTCTAATAATAAATACAGACAAGAACACAAAGGTTCCTCTGTCACTAGTACATTTGGGGGAAAATAAAAAGA
>JAPZEB010000025.1:27844391-27857213 GCA_029783705.1 Chaetodon striatus | reverse complement strand
ATAAAAAGAGGAAATAGTGAATCATATTGCCTGGTCCCTGTTTGAGTTCACTTCTGGAAAGCTGTAACATTAAGATTCCTGCATGGTGTTGCATCCGCATTGTAGAGCCAAAATCAAAAACTAGCAAAACCGGCACAGTGGTTTTATTTTAACCTACACAGATCAATAAGACAGCGACCGAATCAGTGGGCTGTCTCTGTTACAAGTGGTGAGCGAGTGAACTGTCAAAAAAAAGTGTCAGCAGTCTGCGGGTCGCACAGGGAGAAACACCAGCATTCACAACCTTAACATTTCTCACATGGCTGCACTTTGAAAACCCCTTATTACTTACAACAAGCCCTCTGGCAGTCAGTGGACACACACATCTGTTTTACTCAGGGTTGCTTTTTATGAAGGACATAAATCCCAAAATAACACGTTCCCTTTACAAGGGAATAACAGAAAATGCAGGTTAAACTGTAAGCTGTGACTGTTAGTTTAGTGGAGGAAAAGATGTTAACTAAAAAGAGCGTCTGTGCAGCACTTAAGGTATTGAGATTTTTTATATGTCAGTCTGTATACAGGAGTTCTTGGGCTGCTGCTGGGTTTGGGTTGGGTGCTGTGGTTGGTGGTGGTTGTTGTTGGTTTCTTTTAGCAGCTCTCTGGTGTTACTGTGAGAGTCCAGCTCAGCAGGGCACACCAGGTTGACATTCTCCTCTGTGATAAAGCAGAGAGGGGAGAGCTCTGCACCGTGGCCCAGGGAGGACGAGGTGGAGGTAGGGGAGTGGGGAGTGATCACAGCTCCTTGTCCCTGTGAGGAGGATGAAGAAGCAGGGCATGTCTCCAAGCGGTCGTTCTCCACCTCTGGTAAGGGGCTGACCGTGGCGAAGCGTGTGTGGTAGTCGCCCCCGCCGGAGCCGTGGCTACAGGACGTCTTCATGCTTTCCAGGTCAGAGCAGCTGAACTCGGAGAAGTGGCTGGAGTGGGAGTCGGCCACAGAGGGCAGGCTGCCGCTCAGTGAGGGAGAGTCGAACTCTGAGGAGTTGGTGCTGCGCTGCTCCAGCAGCTGAGCGTCCATGTCCTCCCGCGTCTCGTTGATCTTGGTGCCTCCGCCGCCTTTCTTGCGCAGCTTGCCTTTGCTCTTTTTGCCCCCCGAGCTGGAGGAGGAGGAGCAGGAGGCCTCTTTGGCCCACTTAGTAGAGGTTCCTCTGCCTTCTGAAGAAGTGCAGCCATTGGAGGGGCAGGTCCAGCCGCAACGGCCAACTTGGCTGCCATCATCTACACTGCTGCTGCCGCTGTGGTGACGTAGTTTGCCAGGTTTGGATTCAATGTCAACCTGGACCTCCATACTGTTCCCATCTCTGGAACACAGGAGAAAGAGGGAAGCATGAGAAAAAAAAAGGCTGGTTTTAATTTAATAAAAAAAACACTATATATACTGTTTGTGGATGTTTGTATGGCCTGTTGAAGCAATGAGTCTAAACAGGCTGATTCACAATGAGTCTGAAACTCCAAATACCTGGTTCAAACTGCATGACTTTAACCCTGACTTTCCAACAGGCAAACTGGCATTGGCTCAGCACTCGCAAATCGGCACTCTCAGCATTATGTGTGAACTGTTTAAAGAGGTGAGCTGAGAGGCTTAGCAATGCATGGCAGATGCTTCCCAGATATCTAGCATGCAAAATATGTAGACCTGTTGGGGACCTTATTGGCAAGCTACAGCCTATGACAGTGCAAGACACAGGAGGAGTGGTGCTGCAGCAGTGCAGCGCTTTCTAAGGTGTATGTGTTTCTTTGAGAGGGAGAGAGACAGTGACAGAGACCCTCTGATGCCCATCAGTCATGTCGTGTGAAAAACACGACGTCGAGACTCTAAATTACAAGACAGCAAGTGATGTAGTGTGAACAGTAAAGCAATCTGATGACTTTGAAAGTCATTGCATAGCGTGCACTTAGCTTAAGAGGCATCATTAAGTGTGACAAGCTATTGTAACATCTCATAATACAAAATGTTTCTATTATAAATACTGGATTCTCATCATCAATTAAGAGAACCCACATGCTTGATGAATATTTTATCTTTAAATGATCTTTAAATATAAATAATTTAATGCTTTTCTTCTGCCAAATAACACAGTACATCAACAGCCTTGATCACATCAGTGCTGGTGTTTACATTATGTGATCCCTGGTGTGCATTTACTGAATATTTCACTGCAATCTGTTTCATATTACAGATTTTGGGAGGACACCAGCTACACAGAACCACACAGACGCTGCCAATGAACAGTCTGTTCCCTTACACACCATCATTCAGATAAAAAGTAAATGATGCTCACCTGTCGAGGGGCATGTAGGCGTTAAGAATGGATCCAGCCATTGCTTTGGTGCTAGCGTTGTCACTGATTGTGCCCAGGCTGACGGTGCCAGACTCGCCACTCAGGCTGCAGCGCTCCTTCTGCACATCGGCCTGCACCTCCAGCCTGAGAGCATGTCAGAGGGGAGATTAAGACGATGCAGGAAAGCACCATGAAATTCAAAGTTTCTCCAACATTTAAATCCCATGCAATGTGTTGCTGTGTCAGTACCTGTTTAAGTAATTGACCATGGCACTGCCAGAGAGGCTGCCGGTGATGCTGGCTCCGGCCAGGGCCATGGTGGATGCTGTCTCACTCAGGTTGTCCCTGATGGCCCCCAGACGGTCCATGTGGCTGCCGCTGGCACTCAGGCTGCCTGTCAGCCCCCCAACACTGCCTTCACCTATACTGGGGTTGTTCCTGGTATCTGCCACCGATGTAGTATCTACAGAGAAGGAACAAAGATAAAATAACTTTTAAAAATAAAAGAATAAGGGATTAAAAAAAGTAATGTCTAGCGATGGACAAAATTAACTTTTCAGTGTCCAGTATGTACTGGGTCAGCCTGTTAAATGAGTGCTCATGAATCCCCAACTTTCACACTAGCCCACCTGCTGTTATCATAGGATACCGCTTACGCTGCCTGCGTATGTTTGTACTTCAATGCTCAGAGCGTTTAAACGAGACACTGATGATGAAGAGCAAGAGACTGGAATCAGGTGAGCCATGACATATGATTCAGAATTAATTTTTCAGATTATTCTGACACTACATGAATGCAACACAAGGCTGTGGCGGTAACTGGGATGCCTGCTACTTAGTCTGCAAAGAACAACACATGGTTGGTCAGTGACATTTCTGTAACATCATATTATGTTTACGTAGCCTACCTACATACAAATGGGATACTGACTCAATGCATTAAAATTAATGTTTTATATTTAACAAAGTGTACTTATACATGAGTGGTGATGCATTAAATAGAAGTTTTGTGGGGCAGGCAGCACCAGCTGTCAAACATGCATGTGCCATAAAAGAACACTGTAGAGAAACTACCACCATATTTTGCAAAAAGTATCAAAACTTCAAAGGTTTTAAAGGTTCAATACATTTCACTTATATGTATCAACTCAAAGGAGCCAATACTGTGAAAAGAATCAGCCCACCCATCACTTGCTGTGTCTAAAAAAATCAAAATTTCAGGAAGAACTGTTCTAAGAAGCCATGTGCTTGTGCTTTTGCTTTCACAGAGGTACAAAGATGACCTTTTTCTGTACAAGAAAAAGAGCTGAAAAGCACTCGACATCTGTGAAACCAGCAGCAGATTTCATTTTTTCAAACAAAGGACTGAGTCGTGTACGTGTCAGCAAAAGGCAAATTCTGTTGTTTGCTGACCTGGGCATAAACACACAAAGTCACTTTTGGGTGTCAGTGTGGAGGGTGGGGATTATGGAGGGGGGGCACTGAAGCTTACCGGTGGCAGCTGCCCCGCTGCCAACATTCATGTCATTCTCGTCGTCAAACTCTATGCGAACTCCTTTGCCATTCCCAGCTGAGACGCCACAACCTCCGCTACGGCACAGCGAGATGGGCACCACACCGTAGACGTAAGCCAGCATGATGGGAACTCCAATGCCTGAGGGGTGAAAAAGACAGAGAAACAGAGACACCAGGGACATGTTAGACCAAGGCACTGAAGACAAACAGCGCAGGCCACTGCTGCTGACGCACGGAAATCAAAACAGTCTATATAACCGTCAGCTTTTCCATCTTCATGTAATAGCTCATAAAAAATCCAATTGGCTTTGAAAACAAACTTTTGCATGATATGAACTCTAAGATTAAACAAAAGAAATTCCTTAAGCTAGCAAAGTCAAACAAGGATATGTCAATAAAGATCCTTAGACATGCAGAGAGCTGGAGCAGAGGCAGAGACGCAGAGAGAGAGGAAGGAGGTAGGAAATGTTGGGGAACAGACTGACCGACAGTGACTGCAGCCACCACTGGAGACACAATGACAGAGAGGGTTACTCCACCAGCGATCACCAGGTTCCTCTTGTGGTTGGAGATATCTTTGCCTTCATAGCGATTATGAATCTGAAAGAGAAAAAAGAAGCAATGAGACTCACGCAGTCAGAGGAGACTGAGAAGTTTAACTTTTCATAACAAACAAACAACAAATAAAGGGTCCATTGCAAGTCATTCTCATAACATAAACACCTTCATACATGCCAGAGTAGGGAACAAACTCTTCAGTCTACAGGCTACATCCACACTGATATATTTTCCTTTGAAAAAGCTGCTGACCCCATTTTAGTTTGAAATTCCAGGGTTGGATTTTAGACTTTTGGAAAAAAATGACACTGACACTCCAATTTGCTTACCGATTGGGTCTTATCAGTCACGACATGTCAAGCCAAAACATTATAGCTAGGCCTGGTTACTTTTTGTGATTTAATCCTTCTTGTGTGGATGACATTACTCCTTTCCTATTACCATGGTTTCCTTCTGCAATGGATAATGTTCCCAATACCGCTCTGATAGGTCGCCATATTGCTTTGCAACATATCTCAATCTGTCTTCTGCCACCTTGACCACCTTATACTCGTGTTACTTTCAGTTCCGCCTCACTGTCCAGGCAAAGAAATCTCTGGTCTTACTTTTCACCATCTCCGTTACATTTTCTGTAACTAAGCAACCAAACTTAGACATTCTGCTTCCTGTGTACATCGGCACAAGCATACCCAGTTTACATGAATGGTCATGCAATATGCGTTTTCAGGTGTGTTAGTTTGGACAAAGATTAAGTCTGAAACCATGCTAAAATGCTTGTGTGTACATAGATTGTTTTTGTCTTAAAACACAGTTTACAAGGAACTGTATTAGTGTGGATGTGTCCTAAAGTGAGACTATGCAGTGTCAGTAGTAACCAGCCACTATACAACAGCTGGCTAGATTTTGAGAATAGATTAAAGCATGTAAAAGAGAAATGCCAAACTGACATGTGAGTCATCCAGCATCAGTAAACATTTTAAAATGAGTTAAATATTATAAATAGTAAATTTAAAAAAAAATCTATGATGAGGAATTTAAGGGTGAATGGCACCCCCGACACAGGACCAATGGTAAGTAATTGCTTAAGTCTGCAAAAACTAGCACATATTATGAGACTACAAGAAGCACAACTGGAAATAAAAAATGAAATTATACAAGACTGAACAGCAACATTGGAATAGAGCTTACAAACAATCACATAAATAAGACACATGACTGTATTTACAGTTGTAAAGTTTAACTTAATGTTAAAAAAAAACTCTTGCCAGTAAAGATTCAAGTGAAAAAAATATATAATTGATTTTATTGACGGACCTATTTGCTGTCCCAAACTCAAAAAAGTACTGAACAGAAACTGTACATATGCATTCACCCTTACTTCCCCCAAAGACTGCTTGTTACTCTTATCACGAAATTCCTGCTTTGTAAGTAAACAGTGACAAAGTACAACTGATACGACACGTGACTGTGGTCCAATTAAATGGCCATGTTGGTGTGGTGATTCACCAAGATACAGATTTAAAATCAAGACTGAACAGCTACATTCACCCAGTGCATGTGGAATGCAGGTGATTCATGCTCAGATGTTTCACGTGTCATGTGATCGCTGCTGAATGTGGTCTGGTTTTGTCGGGGAAGAAAAGTTTGTTGGCTCCGGCTTCTACTTGGCAGGCTTAGGAGGGGATTTCTGGAGAGTCTGAATACTTTCTTTTTGTTGTAATGTGAATTCTTACTGAACAGACTGATGAGTGATATGATACAACACAAGCGTACAAACACAGACACGCAAAAACACAGGGCGGGTCACTGACAAATAACCTCAGCTGGCTTCAGATAAGTGAAGACTCTGAGAAAAATACATGGCAGTATGTGTGCTAGTTTTACAGTCTAACTAGTTAGTTACTGATTGATGCAGTGCGATTACTTCCACCACTGATTAACCGTGATATGCATAGTTATGTAACACTGACTGTGTTTACAACTGAAACAACAGTGCTTTAGAGTACAATCATGCTTTGTGGGAAAGCACAGCAAATACTTAAGTCGATGTATCTAAATGCAACACTCAGAGTGAAACCTTTGTGATAATCCAAACAGCACATTGCAATCACATGTCTGAACAGTAAATCTAAACAGTGACAGATCCAAATGAGTCAATGTTCTGCCTCATCCAGGAAGTGAAAACTACAAGCAGGAAAACTTGAATGTGTTCCAGACCACTGTGTATGAATGTGTCTCTAGAGTCTTACCTTCCTTCCCACGTATACAGGGATGCCAATAATCATGGCGGGGATAGCTATGCCGGCGATGAGTGCAATGCCGACAGGGGCACCAACAAGTGTTCCCAGTTGCCAAAGAATCTTTTTCTTCCTGCTCCATGGCTTCTTCCCCCAAAAAGTACAGCCTGACGGACTGAGGGAGGTAGGGGGGAAAGTTAAGACAAAAATAATGACAATAACAAAATTTTCAAACAGCTGATACTGTTAATAGGTCTTCAGCATTTTTATCCCTTGTTAGAGAACTGAGGGAAAAAGTTTCTCCCTGTGAAGAAAGTTTTTAAGTGTGCTGGCTAGTTTCATGGCTGTTCCAAAAACACTTTTTTTTGTTCTTTAAATTTGGCCTGACAGGTCACACACTTTAAGAAGTAAAACAACCAAGCTTGCTGGACAGGTTCCCAATCTAAGCCACTTCACAGGCAACAAAACTACCGTCAACCCACAAAATCAACGCTCAAACAACTTAACTGCACATTGTGGGCTGCCACATATAAAAGTGACCAATACAAATTTCCAAACAGTAAATATAACAGTTTTTATTGGCCTAACCATTATCTGAATCAAAATAGCTTAACATGTCTTAAAACTAGGCAAACTGACCTCAGGTAGTGCAGGTCTGAGATCTCCTTCATGCAGAGCCAGCAGAACTCACAGCCGCAGACAGCGCAGGTCATGTGGTTACAGCTGCCATCGTTCATCTTGATGATGTAAGCAGCACAGCGTGGACATGGCTTAATGTCATCAGCTAAAAGGCAGAAGGATGGAAAGAGAATATGATTTTATTGTGCAGAGTTCCACTGACACCTCTGCTATCAATCAAACTAGTCCTGGTCACTCAGGTAACGAGTCAAACTTCATCATGGTGAGAGATGAAGTTGCCAAAGACAATTCTAGATATCAAGCGGTTAATTTCCCAATTTCCCCAAAACAGCTCCCATTTAGATGAAGAACCATGCAACATCATCACACTACTGGATATAATCTATGCTTATGCTTAACTATGTGTGAGTGATTTGACAGACATGCGAAGGATAAACACAGGAAAAAAAAAAAAAGAGCAGCTGACCTGCAGCTCCGCTCTCTTGGCTGTAGCTGAGGGAGGACGAGCGGACCGTCCTGAGGCGGAGGCTCTGAGCTCTCTGCTGTCGTGCTGCATCACAGGTCTGGTTGGGATGCCAGAGCTGCTTACAGTGGTAACAGAACTCAGTACCACAGCCATCCCTGCCGCACGTGATCTTAGGACAGCTCGCACATCCAAACGCGATCACTGCATATCTGGTAAAAGACAAACATAACATATCAGGCAAAAGGTAAGATTGAATAACCAATTATAACATCACAGAAAGCATTTTGTCTAAATGCACCAAGGTCACTGGTAAAAAACAAGAGATCAGTGTCTGCAAGTACAAATGAAAAAGCAGTGAATAAATATAGCAAAAATGCTAGTTAGAAGCAAATGATGCTTATACAATTGAAAGCGTTACATATAAAATACAGGAGCTGACAACAAAATAAGACAGCTGACATTTTAAAAGAGGTAATGCAGAACTGTGTTTATTTTTTTAAACACCTGTACTGATGTATCTGTAGCCTATGTTAGCATTTACAAACACCAGCGTAATCGATCTTCTTATATTAATGAGCTTCTAAATTGGCACACTAGACAGCCACTTTGTCTCCCTCTTTTCATCAGCATTGTGATCCAGGCAGCGGAGTTCTCCTGACATGAGTAATGATGCTTTGTCCATCCTCAATCACTGTGTTGACCGTATGTGTCATCAGGTAAATGCCACAGTAAAATGTGTTGTCATAGATGTTGATTTATGACCTTGTAAACCACCCTATGATGGATTTTTGGTTCCCAATCTACTGGTGCTGTGGAGAAAACTTCATCCTTAAGTGATAATGACAGGGTGACAAAGGAGCACACTTTAAATACATTTTCCTCTCACTTAAGCAACACCCTTTTGCGAATAACTAATCTTTCTTGAACTGTGGATGCTGTCTGCCCCTGCTGCCACTAATTTCACAAGAAACAGTTTGTTGTTATAAAATATTTTGTAATTAATATGTTTTTTGTGTAATTCAGTGTCTTAATCAGTTTAATTCTTTTAAAGCTACAGTTGTTAACTTTTAATAAAAAATAGCTATTTGTTATATTTGCCAAAACTGTCACTGCATCCGCACAGCAGTACATGAGAAAGGCAGTTTGTGAAAAAAAATTATGTTCCTCCTCCTCCTCCTTATAGTGCTCGTAATAGTATTTCCAAGAATCCAAGGTGGCTGAACGAAAACAACCAATCAGAGCCAAAGAGTCTCTAAAGCAGCTGTCAATAACATCGATCACTGCTTGTGAACTGAGGTCAAACTGTCAACCTAGGCAGCGCTGATCAAATACCAATCAAGATTCTGTTACTACATCGCCTATTTCTCACCTTTAAATTTTTCAGAAAAACAGACTCCAGTGACTGACATGACTGACAGCTGTGTTAGAGATTGTGGTTTTCATCCACGTGTGGTGGATTCTTCCAAATGCCATCAGAGGCACAAAGAGGAGGCAGAGGAATATAATTTTCTTCACAGATCATCTGTTACTACTGAATGGATACAGTGACGGTTTAGCAAATATGACAAAAAGTTACTTGTACAAAAGTTCCAAACTACAGTTTCAAGCAGAGCCTGGAGTAGAATCTACAGCTGTTGCAAGTCTGCCTGGTTTCTCCAGTAGCTTGCAGTGTCTTCTGCAATTGCATGTGTGTCTACATGATACAGCACAGCACATCAAATCTTAACATCTCTGACAGAGTGAAAGTTGAGGTGCGATGTGTGATGCTTTCAGCCAGCAGACAGGAAACAAAAGCACGTAGTGCTGACAGAGACAATGTTCAAAAATAAGAAAAGTCCATCTGTTCAAAGATGACAGCTGCAAAATACTGGCAAGCCAAGTTCCTGAGGGAAACCCTGGAGAGTGTGACGTAGCTGTATCCGACTGTAGCAGAAGCCTCCCAGCCCCTCTGTGACTGACCCAAGATTGAGTTTCAATCACAAAGTCATGAAGAGCCTGGGAGACTTCCTCCACTGTGGATCATTTTACTCTGTTAAGCACTGAGTCTAGAATGTAGACAGACAGTGAGGAATCACAGAGACATGTCAATCTTATTTAAAATCATTGTCGGTAAACCACCAGCACTAAACACTATGCAGACTAGGGACCGCACAGGACTGGAGAGATATTAGGGAAAGAGAAGACCATGGTAACTATAACACCAGTGTCCTGTTTCAATAACAGGACAACACTACATATCCTTCCTACCAGAGAGCCAGGGAAACAAGGTACTTAGATATGCTTATATCTAACTCCGGCAGTGAAAGTTCAACTGTTAGACAATAAACAATTATATAACCAGTGATTAAACTACATTCTATTCAAGAGTGTCAAAAAATACATCAATGTCAAAAAGGTTTTTTTTTTTTGGTTTTTTTTTACATCTTTTGCCCTGGCTAGGACTCATTTGGCTGGCTGGATGAGTGGGCTCAGGCCCAGAACCTCTCTGATCCCTGTACAAGCTGCACCTGATTATGTGGGCCAAATAACTGAGGGCTGAAGCTATTGTTTCCAGGAGGAGGCCATTGGTACAAATGTGCCTTCTCTGCATATCCCAAAGCTCTCTGAGATAATGCATATAAATAACTGTGTAATAAACTGTACGATGTTGACCAAAGCCTCTGAGATTCAGGAAAGAGAAACAAGCAAGAGGAAAGGACAGAGTAGAGAAAAGCTGCAAAGAAAGTAAAAAAAACAAAATGGAAGGGAAGGGAAATAAATCATTTAAGACAGCTAGCACACCCAAAATAATAAAATTTAGTCTCCTCGCACAAGAGATACACCTTTGCTGTCTGACAAATGTGGGCATGAGAGAGAGAGGAAGGACACGAAGAACAATTAACAAACGCTGAACTTAAACCAAGACTGGCTGAACACTGTACAATGTTACAATTAAAGCCAAAAGCCATCTGACCTCTGACACGTATGCATTCAGTATCTGTTTAAGGAAACAGCTGTTGAGTAATCTGTATACAAACTACAATTGTGTCTAATACAACTGCTACTGCAATTGCTACTTTGACTTGTAAGAAAGGAAAGAGAAAAATAAGCTGAGCTCCATCTCACTGACTGCTGCCACCATCAAATCCAACACACTCAATCGGCAGTATAGCCATTGAATACAGTAAACAAATGGCAACAGTGGTGGAAGCACTGTAAAAACTGCAGCCAGACGTCAGCCACAACGCCTAGCGAAGGTCAAAAGCCTTCTGACGTCCAACTGTTGGCTTGATGTCAGGGCCCTTGAGAATGAAAGGACTGTTAGCTGAAGACAGCAGAATGGAAAACGATGAAAAAGATACTGTGGCAAGACCAGAGAAGGCCAAAAAAACACGTCATGCCTCTGACGTGCTTTTACCCTCAAAATATATTAGCTACTATTTTGGTCAAGGTTAAAAACAGGACATCCCAAAAAACAAAACAAAACATCCAGTTGTACATCCAAGTGTTCAAGGTTACTATGGCTCTGAAAGAGGTACAAACAGTACTTTAAGAAAAGTTGATGGGATGAGGGGGGGCTTTATAGCTACCTGACCTCAAACAATTCCTGGAAGAAAAGGAAATGGCTGCAGAAGCGAGAAAGCAAAAAGAGGGAGAGGGTTTAAACCTAACAAGAGCAGGTTCATTGAAGCAGTTTGCAAAAAGATAGTGATTCTCCCAAACAAGGTAACCTTTTAAGGCAGCCATGTGTTCTGTGTCTATCTCATGCATCTTCATCCCTGGTTCAGAGTTGTTTTTAGATCTTAATAGTATATGCTTAGCTACTTATGGCATGGCCAAAAGGTCCCAATAGTTTTAAACTTCATTTTACAGCATCCTTGCAAACATCTTTGGATGCACACATTCTAGCACATTATCTGTGTGGTATCATTTGGTGTTTCGGGTTTTGCAACAACCCTGGACAACTTCAGTCAGCCCGACAGAAGTTGATCAGGCCTCAGCCTGTGTTCAAGTGGCACTCTAATGACCTCACTGGTCACTCCTTTTCAGCCAGAGCCATCTATAAGCTTTCTCTGCTGCCTCAATGTTGTTGTTGAAAAAAAAAAAATCATAAACCTACTGTATACAGCTGATCATTTGTTCAATAAATGAGAAATGTAGACTTCTCCTTACTTTTATGAGTTATGAAGAGCCAGCAGTTAGAGCACTTTAGACAGATGCCAACTCAGCCCCATATAAATGAGGTGCTGATTTGATTTGTCAGTGAGTTGAAGTCACCATTTGACCCTGTAGGGCCTCTACAAAGTCACACTGCAGTGACAGTGTGAGAGACTGGGTGGAAGCAAGCCAACAAGCCATCACTCAGGAAAGGGATTAGACAGCAAAACAGCCCAGCACTACTGGATTACAGTTTAAACCCAGACACACCAAACCAACATCAAAGAACTATTGCTACGAAAGCCGACTGTTGAATTCGCTCACGT
Organism: Chaetodon striatus; assembly: GCA_029783705.1. Lineage (NCBI taxonomy): Eukaryota > Metazoa > Chordata > Actinopteri > Chaetodontiformes > Chaetodontidae > Chaetodon > Chaetodon striatus. Next base: position 27,845,014 of record JAPZEB010000025.1, on the reverse strand, counting down.
CACCCATGTCTCAGCCAAAAGGTTGCAGCTGAACACACCGCAAAAACTACAGCCAACAGCTAACTATTATGTGCGTTCTGAAAATAACTCTCCATAGCAGCAGGCAGCGGTAATCTGTGTTCTTCTTTCAAAAGGAGAAAGCGGAAGACACGGATTAAAGACGCTAGCTAGCCAGTTAGCACATTAACAACACAAACCAATGCTGAAAGATTAAGTGATATTTACCATGAGTTGGTGAACAACAACACAAGCAATTATCAACAGTTTCTGCGAAAGAGCTTAATGGATAAAAATTTTTATCTTACCTAACGTAACATGTTTGTTTCCATCGAACGTCCTCATGACTATAGCCGTTTGTTTACTTTCTCCACTACCATTTCCCTTCTTGTGCACTGAGCTGAACTGCCAGTCAAAGGGATATCACTCATTGACAGGCTCTGCCAGGTTCAATGCCGATTCAACATGCTGACTCAGCAAAAAAAAGCCAACTAGGGAAGACAAGTGCCAACATTGCGGAATACACCACAAAAACTAGGGCAACAGACGCTCACTGATGGCACAGCGCTCTTGCTCAAACTGCAGTCGTCATCAAACACCGTCTTCATTGTGATCTCAACAACACA
>JAPZEB010000025.1:27824475-27834768 GCA_029783705.1 Chaetodon striatus | reverse complement strand
TTTTAATGGCTTTTTTAGGATTTGTTTAGTAATTTGGCTGTGACTGTACTAAAAGAAATTGCACTTGAAGACCTAAGTGATTCTCAATGCAATATTTCACAAATGCATGGGGTGTCCAAAAACTTTTTTCCACCACTGTATATACAAAAGCAAAAATATCTAATTGCTCAGCATTAAATTTGATGGCATCTTTACACTTGTTTCAAATAAAGGCTGTGCAGTGAGGCATGCACAGGTGTCACACTACTAGACACAATGCAATGACCACACATGTCAATTGATAAAAGGTTCTCAATAGTCTTAAAATAAAGATGCGAATAGGACCCATGACTGTAATATAAAAATGAACAATATATCTCTAATTCTAAGTCAAAATATCCCAGATATGGGCGCTGTCATCTTACGCATATCAGTCGGTGCAGCGGTGTTGAGTTCCTGCCCATACAGCCATCCGACCCAATTTCAGCAGCACCTTTGGTCGTGAGCACACTGATTGAAACACAGCTGTCAACCAAGCATCACAGCCCCTTTTTATAGCATCTACTAAGAAATGTATTTGACGTGATCTTTTAGTTTGGCTCAAGTCCTACTCGCTAATGTAGAGGGGGCAGGGCGGGGTTTATGACCTGTACTGCAGCCAGCCACCAGTGCACGATTGAGATGATTTGGCTTCACTTTAGCCATCATGTCATCCATGCTTACATACAGCGGTTAGCAATATAGAAAAATGTTGATAGGAGTGCAGCGAGAATTTCTGTGTTCACAAGAACAACAAACTGAGAAAGCAGATAGAAAGATGAGCAATGGTAGACGTGCCAGAGCTTTCCTTGGGGACAGCGTTCAATGGGCATTCCAGAGAGAGAACAGATCCAGTACTGACCTCAGCTGACCTGCTGCAGCCTGGGAGAGTACAACTCTCATTAAACACAAGCTGGGAACCATGGTACACTCAACTTTTAAACACAACACAGATTTCCTGTCTTCATGGTTTTCCCATATAATAACATAATAAATCTCTATTCACCTACATGAATATGAAAAAAATATTCAGCACAAGGTCAAATTAAAAGAAATAAAAGTGCAAGCAACTTTAAGTGTGATCCAAGCTACAAATCTTACAATTAAGATAGCATACAAAAGTGGAAGAAAGGTAATGCAAGTGCAGGATAAAGTGTGCCTAACATATTGCCATTTAAAAACCTGTAAATGAGTCATTATGTTGATGCTATTCATTATGGCAAAATGTTGTCTGACTTAATGCTGATATGAGATTAATTTTTCATAGCCATCATACTGGCACTTAGCTGAAACACTTGCTGCAACTCTTACAGGTAGCAGAACACTTTACATAGTTCACACCGAGAAGCGCTATGGTCAGAACAAACCATTAGCTAACTTTCAAACAGTGCAAAATACCAACAATGTGTGACACATAGACAATTTGTAACACCAGTAATTGTGCATTTACAAAATCATGCCGCTGAACAGCATGCTGGGTACAGCTCGTTATCGAGCTGGTTAGCATAACAGTCTAATAACAGCTGGGAGAGCCTTGAGAGGCTCAGTCGCTACAGTACATTTAAGATCATAAAAGATACACAGAGGCAGATATGAGAATTTGAAAATGTAAATTACAGTTGTCAGGGCATAAAGCCAAATAACTGTTGATCCTTACAAATCCACACTTGGAAACAATGGCATAGCCATCCGTGCTGTAAAAATCTAAATCAAATTGAGAATTGTGACGCTCCTACTATGATGACATTATATATATATATATATCTTTTAGTATTCTATGAACTCCTAAGAGTAGAACACTATTAATGTATATAAAGTGGGGTGGGGTCTCTGATTTTTATGTAGTTCTCTGTATCTTAAGTTTTACAAAAAATATTGTTTCAAATCAACATGTTGTACAATTAAACCTCTCCTAACAGTACACATACTTAAGGTGATAAACTACATACATCTGACACTGAAAAGATGTGTGTAGCTATCGCATTTTCTTGAGCAAAGATTGCTACAGCAATCTGTCTTTTCTGTGATTGAGTCGCAAAAAGTCAAGTGGTCCTCTCTACATGAATCTTACACAATCACTATGAAACACATATGTATAAATGTTTAAATTCAATAATCTACAAACACAAATAAAACAAACCAACTTCACAAAGTTAGGAGACCTTTTTAGGTTTCAACTGAGTTCCAACCATATTGACACGCTGGTTAAATATAAGCCTGTTCAGGCCAACTCTAAACAAAAGGGAAATTACAAAGGGCAAACCTGTTCATATCCAAGCCTTGTCTTTTCCTAGGCCAAGAAAGGTAAATCAGCACCTCAGTAGTCTAACAGCAGAGGAGGACCACCCTGGGTGACTCAGCAGCGCAGGAGAATGCTCGTCATTCCACTCAGTTGATAATTAGACCTTCTATTCTACTAGGTCTAAACTTAGCAAGTGGAGACTTACTACTGAGCTGTGTTTCTATAAGCAGTAGGCAGCGTGTGTGGGGGGGTTACACATGAGTGGGCCAAAGGAAACCACTTACAAACAGACTGTGTGGTCTCTAACAACTACTGACGTGGTGGTCATGCAGCAGCATTATCTCTATAAAAAGATATCTGCAAATGAATGCCGGACAAGACGGGACAGGACACGATCCTGGTATCAGAGGCATTCTGTTTTCTGCCTGCAGTCCGAGTAGTATTGACCACTCACATGCAGGTTGTGAGCGAAAGAAGCAGAATGCATTTGCCAAAATGTAATCATATTCATATGTAGATGTCTGTTTATAGAGATTAGTAAACAATGACTGGCGCATGGAGGAGGAATTCCTGGCCTGGATATATTGGCCATTGCCCTCAGAGGCTGAATTGTCATCAGACTGATAGCTAGTGGGGTTCCCAGATTGGCAACAGCACAAATAATTGGAATGCAAAAGAGGCATAAATAAAACATGACATGGATACAAAAGGAGATGCACCCAGGGACAAATGGATATACAATAAGTTTAAAAAAGGACTGGAGGATGGACAGGTACAGACAGAGAGACAGGGACATCACAGTGATGGCAAGCTTGGAATGAGACAGGCACACAGACAAATGTGAACAGTGAAACATGCAGCAGCTGAGCCAGTGTATTCGGCCAGTCAGTATCACTCCAGCTGCATTCCTGGCCTGTCTGTCTCCTGTGTAATGCTGCCTCTGTGCACATTCCTGGGCTTCTATGGGGCTGGGGACGGTCAATGCATTAGTAAGGCTTCCACTGCATCATGAACAGACATACAGCAACCTATTGACTGATGTGGGATGAAAGTCAAACAGTGTCCCTCCTGTTTCACCAAAGTGTGGAGCAAGATGAATACTAGGGGTGTGGTCAGTGGCTGTATGTAAATGACAGGTTTAACCTTGTGCTAATGTGTTCAGAGAACACATTCAGAGACTGAGGATTACATGCAATATACAGTGGTTAAAACAGAACAGAAATATAAGCCTATTGGCCTGTTGGTCATGCATTTCGTTTTGAATCTGACCCTACAAGATACGAAGGATTAAAAATGGTGCAAACAACAACTACAACAGCATAGTGAACAGGGAAGGCATTGTTGAATGTACAAAGAGAGGCAAGGCAGGCCGACAGGGAGAAGAACAGGAAAAGTTTCCAACCCCAACAAAGCCAGTACAGTCTCCAGCTGCCCCCCTCCTCCCAGACTTCCCCTCTTTCCTCCCACACTTCACTCAAGTGGGGAGGAAATGAGGTAAGCATCCTGGCATTTCAGCTCAGCTGAGAGGGCTGAAAGCTCAGGGAGAGGGTGTGAAACAGAAAGGAATGAACTGGTAAACTGGGAGTGTGTGATGTATTCCCCCTGGTAACACTGAAGAAACCAAGAAAAAAATAACAGAAGAAACAAAAACAAAAAAAATAATAATAATAACCCAAATGTAAGACAATGTATGCTTTAGTCAGATAGGGATGTGTCAACTGGAAGTTTCTGCCAAATACCACCATGACCTTCTCTTAAGTATCCCTGGTTATATTAGTAGCAACTACGCATTGTAGAGCTGCTCCATTATGGCAAAAATCATAATCACAATTATTTTGGTTAATATTGAGACCTCGATTATTTAATACTATAACTAATTGACTCTGAGAACATCATGCTTTATTGAACTTTACTTTTTTTTTTTTAATTTTGTCTTTTTAACTGCAGATTTTCTTTAACTTTAAATGTAATTTAACTGCAGGTGGCTCATTGGCCATTATTCTTACTGTTACAGTCAAGGCATTCAAATTCTGGCATATTGTCAATACGAAACCAAATGTCAGAAATATAATTTAATGCTCCATTATAAGACGTGTGAGAAGGCATAACGGACTGATTACTGTAAAATGCACACATGACACATTGTAGCGGGACACAAGCACTTTGACTATACGCTTTAATTCGGTATTATCTATGACGTAACGTATGTTTAGATATCCACAGTCAGATATCTGCAGCTTTGGGTATTACTTTGGCATGATCTAAAATCTGCAGTGGGACACTGCCTGAATGCTGCAGGACTCGCTTCCAGTCTGTTTGTTCACTCTTTCTGCAAATTGATAAATTCAGGTGATCACATCATAAATGAAACATTACCAGCCCTGCGCTCTGCCTTCTAGCTTAATGAGAGCTCAATAGAATACATCTCCACAGTCGCAGAGGCAGTGGGTTATCATTAGAAATAAAGCCACCGGGGGGGTCTTACTGATTGTTAATCAATGTATTAAAATAATTTTGTTTCAAATTTTGCTCTGGTCTCTTCTTTAAGTTTGTATTCACCATAATACCTTGAGTTATTACCTCAATGAAATGTACTGACACAAGCGTATATGTGGCACAAAAAGACAATTTATTATTTTGGATGGTAAAATTTTTTTTCATCTACCAGTCCCTTTGGCCAGTGAGTCAAATGGTTAATTTAGGACACTGTGTACAGGCTGTACACATCAATTGTGGCCGCACTGAGTTCATGCTTGCAGCTAAAGAGGGCATCTTTAGCATACAGATGTGAGTCTTCCACATTTGTCAAACATTTCTTCAGAAACTGACCATTCTCATACCTCTCCCCTGAACAGCAACTACACAACCATAGCTTGGCAAACAGAAATAGCCATGGCAGGCCTGTCAAACGTTAGATTTCTCAATATCCTAGTGTGCAGGAGACTTAGGGTGGGGTCATTTTTTTTGCCTTTCAAAACCAAAAACGCATAAGCAGAAGTGCATGAACTAAACAGTGTTTTTATCTGGTCTAATGTAGGCCGCTAACCTTTAGCATGCCAGGCTGACTAGCCTACTACCAAGATGTTTTACACTAGTAAAACTCTGCATTTACAGATGTCCCATATAGATCCAGAGGATCTGTATCAGGCGAATTAGGGAATGTTTTAATGGATTGGTATGCACTAAAATAATACTAATCAAAATCCAATTCTAATGTGTTTTGACCACCTCAGGCTGATGTGTTGCAGCCAGGGTTAGAAATTAACTTTTTTGTCCACCTGTCACTGTGGCTGGTGGAGTCCTGAATCAACCCCTCAGTAGATAACCACTCTTTTAGCTGGTGAGTGAAGCAAATCTAGCAGCGACTTGCATAATTTACCAGCATTCACCTGATGCTAATTTCCAACCCTGGTTGCAGCGCTGCTCTCCTTAATGACAACTGGCTCTATAGTGTGACCACTCCACTGCATATGTAAGTGAAAATGAATGCGCAGGTGTGAAAAACTATTTGTGCACACCTTGAGTGGCTGAGTTCAGACACTGAGCTTAACAAACTGCACAGATTCCCTAAGCTACGACACTAATTATCGGTAGCAAAGAGCAGAGTAAATACTTTTCGGTGGCAGCTTCTCTGTTGAGCAGACCATTGTTCTCACTGGTCATAATGCAAAACATGCATCATAGTTTCCTTAATCCTACACATAAACTCAACTGTGCTGCACACTTTATTGCGCCACAGATCAGCTGTTTTAGTCAGACTTTCAGTGTTTTGCAAGAGAGACAACGAATACAAGAAAATAAGAACGAGTGATTCTGACTGCAATGAAAAAATATTCCTCACTGTGGAGAGGAGAGAATACCTTTACTAACCAGAGTATACAGAAGAAGATCTGTATAAGGAGGCTGAAGAGGAATACAAAAGTTCTACAGCCAAGAAAATGCAGAGCCAGAGAAAGAGCTGTCTGATGACACGGTAAAGCAGTGAAAATATTAACTGAAACTGATATTGATATTTTTTGGTGATCCGTTTATAAGGTGGCTAAAAGACATTTTGCCGCTGTTCCTCATCCACAGTAGCACATTGCTTTACTTTTGTGCCTGGACTCCTGTCTGCTTCTCCAAACTGGGGATATCCCAACAACTACACACTGACTATGGATAAGTACCATTTACAACCAAACTTAAGTAAAATATTAGAGAGAAATGACGTTTTCAACAGAGCTGTGATGGTAGCATTAGCAATTAAAATCATTTAGGACCCTTTTACTGACATTATTTTCAAACAAATCCTTTGGAATCAAGTCCATCAAAGTCTCAACTAATTCAACTACTCACAGAGCTTACATTATTTGGCTAGCAAGCTACAGCTGATTCAGTCTACTTGTGCCGTCTGTCTGAAATCAAATAGCCATTGTTTTACAACTACTTTTACTATGAATTGCCTCTGTTATCACTGTAAACTGAATTAGAGCTGTGCTAAAATGTAAAGCCTAACAGGCGCAGCAACACCAACAATGGGGGCAGGGCTTAGCAAACAGTCCATAGAGACATGGCTTACAGTTTGTGGCTTGAGTAGATCTATGAATTTAAACTTGACAAACTATCAGTTACCTCAGAAGATGTCTGACTGATCCAAGTCGCCATCCTACTTGAATGCGTCTAAAATGCATGCATGCCTGATCGTCCAAGATGCGTTAATGCACATCATAATCAATGACAGCAGCCTGATGTAGCCAGGCCACCACCACCTAGCCTTGCAGCTGTGTTTACCTTAGAGCAAGAGAGGGAGGTCACACGTGTCCTGACAAACACACAGAGAACATAGGCCAGGTCGCCATGCTGGGCTAATGACCTTTCTTTGGAAGAACACACAGGTCTGGACAACATGCTGCCAAGCCTGGGGAGGCCTCTGACACCCAAACACTGATGACTTCAGCCTCCATGACTAATAAAATACAATAAATGTGGTCTCATCAGAATAATTTAATGAAGGAGGAAACCCCCACCTCCACACCCCCAAAAAAAACTTAAACAGGAAAAAAACTGAAGAAACCTCAGGCAGTGTGTCTGAGGAGAGATTCTTCTCCCTGGCTGGACAGACATAAAACAGCTAGATGTCCACAGAACTAGCCCAACATAGTAAAATTATAGTATTGACAAACAAAATTACAAAAATTATAGACTGTAAACATTGATTAAGTGGTGAGAATAAATTTCTACACATTTACTCACTAATAATATTAAGTATGCACTTATTCAAATTTCTTCCAGGTTGCAACCCAAGCTGACCAAATATAAGGAATAAAGTTAACCTTATTCCATTAATCACTTGTTCACCCCTTTGCAAGTTTTACAAATACACACTAGGTGATAAAGCAGCAGAGGATCCAATTTATAGAATGTGGATTAAGTACATCAAACAAGTGTAAATTCAAATAAAAGATGGTGATATTTCCGATAAGAAAATGTTAATACACATCACTTGTCTGGGATTATGGTCATGACATAGTCCAACCATAAACTGGTTTATTGTAAAATGTTCTACCTACAAAGGCCAGATCTAGAAAATGCTTCCAAAAGGTCCATGAGAGTGCTCCAAAGCTCAGTGTTGCCACTGTTAAGTTTAACGAACCAGTTGTTGCTGTATGCAACTACGGTTGTTTCTAACAGTGAAAACAAGCTTTGGGGAAATTCATTTTGCAAATAAGTGGTAATGATTGAAATACGTAAGCTGCCAAACTGTGGGCAATACTACAAAGTCAAAGTGTCAAAAAAAAATTTACATCTGGCCTAAAAAATGGAGCATATTTTATAGCCAACAATTTACATTATAGCAATCAGTTTTACAGGACCAAGAACTGCTTACTGAACTTCACAGTTATAACAGTACTTGTTACTACAGCTTTAATAAAGTGTTCCCATTATTTATGTTTTTCAATATTGAATTGTGATAGCATTGCCAGCTGCATAGCCCAACACTAAAAATGTATGAACACAAATGTATGAGTGTAAGAGAAATGCACTATGGTGTTTGTTAATTATATTCAGGCTCAGTTCTCTACACAGCCCAACAGTATCTGGACTGAGCCGCAGCTCCCACAATAAAGAGAGTTTTACTGATGACAGCTTGTGGCTGCATTATTCTTCTGAATTTTTTATATACTGCATTGCCACCACCGTCAAACAGCAATGATGGGGCAAATGCAGTTTGCCGAAACAAGTGTTCAGTCTTTCTTATGCCAAGGATGATAGGTCAGAGAGAACAACTACACTGGGTGGCAGCTGGAGAAATAAGACAATTTCCACTCGGCTATACAGTGTGTATACATGCACTACAGTTACACAGATCACCTGCATACTGAATTACTGAATAAAGGCCCTCTAACTTTTCTTCCAGATTTGGGCATGGACTGATTAATGACACAAGAACTGCAGCTTCAGTTGTATAAGCGAGTCTCTCGCATACAAATATCCAAGTCCTATTTGTAAGGTATATCATGATGCTGATCATGGTTGACTCAAAGAACATGATTTCTCCTGCTTAAGATATAATGCTATCAGGTACTAATTCACATCTTTATCACTACAAACATGTCTAGTCTTCATTACTTCAAAAATGCTAATCCATATTTGCATTTTATGTGCTTTAATCTACATCGATTGGTGGTCTCCATCTTTATAATAGACTGGCAGATATCACAAGAGGCATCAAAGGTCATCTAAATGTGACTTGACGAGCACCACGATACAGAAGAATACAATAAGCCAAAGCAGACTCTCGTTTTTTCATTTTTTTACGACAGAAATTAGAAAGAAGCATCAAACACTTAGCAACCCACCTGAGACATTTCTCAACCCTACCACTAACACAGACGCTTACACACTTACACTTTCGTTTACCATATGAAAGACACAACGTTACAAAACCCTGGTATAAAATCAAAACTTTGTTCTCTTGCTGCTTTGAGTTTTATCTTGTCATGGCAGTCATTAGCAAATCATCCCTGCTGCCAAAGTTGATCACAGTACTGCAGTAGCTGCTTGACGTTGATTAACAACTCAGTGACCTATAACTGACTAAAAACTTAAGTCTCGCAATCATATAAGGTTATTGATAGGCAGCAGATATGGATTTCAAAGTAATGACAATGCCAACACTTGATGTTGCGTTTGTACTGTCCCTTCTCTTCGACTTCTCTGTTGATAGCTACGTTAGCTACATAACGTTTAGTTCATTGTGTTTAATGTCAGTTTACGTCAGCTCAAAAATTATCACCATCTGGTACACGTGTCCAGACAGAAAATAGGGCACATGACGTTAGCAAAATATAGCTATGAACCACTAGAAATGTTCCATGGCTCTCAGCTTGCCTTACGGACGATAACCAGAATACCAGCCAGCTAACGTTAACTACCAAACACAGCGAGCGTTAGCAGCTGGCTAGCAAGGTTAGCTAGAAACGATGAGAACATACCGTCTGTTGCTAGTGACACTTGTTCCGCAGACAGTAACGAACACGAAGAGAGACGTCGTGCCTTTCAAAAACGATTTCAAGTCAATTAATTAGTGGTCCCGGTGCAGTGCTGTGAATTACTTCCCCACTGCTACTGGCACTTATTTTCCTCTGTCTTCGGTCCCACCTATCCGTTCCGTTTCGAACGACAACAGCTCCTACAGAGCTCCCTCTGTTGTTCACTGTTCTCGTTATAGCTCAGAAATTCAAATCGCATCGCGAGATTTGAGTAAAGTTTCATGGGCCTGAGGACCCCACTTTGAAGGCTCATCACTGTGGTTCAGCCGCACACCTTGGCTTCTGTAATATTTCTACTAGAGAGCTGATATGTTACCTGTACTGTGGATTTATTGTAATAATAACATATTATAATAATAATAATGATAATAATAACAACAATAATAAAAAAAACTTTATATTATTATTATTATTGTTGTTGTTGTTATTATTATTATTATTATTATTATTATTATTATTATTATGTTATGCTATTATGTTGTATATTCATGTCATTGTTAT
>JAPZEB010000025.1:27809858-27824375 GCA_029783705.1 Chaetodon striatus | reverse complement strand
CAACAATAATAAAAAAAACTTTATATTATTATTATTATTGTTGTTATTATTATTATTATTATTATTATTATTATTATTATTATTATTATTATTATCATTGGTACTAGTAGTAGTGGCAGTAATATATAATCACCAAAACTGAAGATTATCACTATTCTACTATTCCCAAACAATCATTTTCCCTATATCTTCCCTATACAGTACAGTATGTTACTTATCAAATAAAGTCTTAGACATTTAGGAAAATAGAAAATATGAGCTTGGGGGGTTCAAACACTTCTCTGTCCATAGCAACTGGTTAAACAGCCATAAAACCCATTATCTATCAGGTTAAGTAAACAGTCCATTAATACATTTAATTATTAAGCCTGGGAGAGCAAAGTGAGTTGAATCACCAAGCATGGAGAACTGCTTTGTGAATTACAACAAATATGGTGTACACTCACTAGAGTACAATATATACACTAAAGTCAGACACCAAGCTCACTCCTGTGTCATAAATGGTTTTCCTTACATCACATGAATAGCCTATACGTAAAATTGTTTTTTATTTTCTATTTGGTTTGAACCTACATGGGAAGATATGCATACAGCACATGAAAGATTTTGTTGATGGGAACTGGCACACAGGGCTACACCAGACAGACAAATCTAATCCAAGCTAGAGAGGATTACATGATAGCTCTGTGTGTGTTTATCATCACTTAAACGGACACAAGAGGAAGTGATGAATGATCAGCTGGAAATTTACACCTCTGATTATTACTTCCACTCACATATTCACAGAAATGTTAGATACAATTTGTTTACTCGTGGTAAGGAATCATTACAGCCTGATTAAGGAGAAAAACTTACCAAAATAAGCCACAGCCTGAACCAGACTGGAAATCATGTGATAGCAGGAATCTGGGGTAAGCTGGGAGATCTTTCCCAAATAGGTGCAGGTTGGAGCGTAAACACAGCACAAATGAATCCTGTAGTTACCAAAGTGTGTATGTGCACAACACCAAATCCTACACAACACAGAACCTTACAAACAGCTTATCATACTGTGGTGATAAAAGACATTTACTCAAAATCTTCCCTCTGTGAACCATAAACAGATATGAATAAAAATCACGAGAGTCAAAGATGGATAATCCTATGAAAACCCTGTGGAAAGTTGTTTTGGGTCAGCCATGGACTATACTAGGTTTTGAAATATGTCCACGATCTGGTCCATCGTAAACAAGGGCTGATCTTGAGCCTGGGAGTGTTTGTTCTGGAGCGTCAAGGGAGACATTGGCCGAGTCTGCAGCCCCTATAAAGCTGGACACTGTGGTGATATATTAAATTAGTTGTTGGTCCAATAATACAACTCAGTCAGTAAAGAAAGCATTGGACATGTGATGAAAGCACACACCCAAACTTTAAAAGGAATATCTGATGATCAAAAGCTCAGCTGGAGAAAGTACATCAGAGACCAATTCCGACCAACCTTTCTCTCCTATGTCTCCACAACTAACTTCCTGTTTTTTTCCACTGTCAAGAAAAAAAAATGTAGAGGGTCACCTTTATAAATGCCTCAAAAGATAATAGATTAATTTGCCTCAACTCCAGTCTTTTCAGGGTATAATACACGGATAGAGCAAGAGTTGAGGTGTCAACTTTTCATAAAATTTTAGCCAAAAAACACAATCATCTATATCCAAAAGGGCGGGCACAGGAGTCGGTCGATGTTTCCCACAAATTTGAGAAGAAACAGCAGCTACTTTGTTCCTACAAGGCCTCTCCCTTATACTTTTGACATATTACACTTTTTCAGCATCAAGACATAAGTAAGACAGATGTAAAAAGAATTACCTCTGTTTAATGGAGGGAAGATGTGACTAAGTAGCAATTTTCCCACTATTAACACATATGATGTGAGACTATTTTAAGTGGGGGAAAGTAAACAGAATTGGCGCAGCAGGACAAACTGTACAGGCTGTGAGAGATACAATAAACAGATGACAACCGCAAATGTAAACAGAGGACAGAGAACACATGCCAGCTGAGGGGTACAGTGCCGTTCCTTATAGTTGGGACTGGGCATGGTTTCCACACTGCAATATACATAGTTAACACACTCTATAAAATTCTGTTTGCCAACTCTTTGGTTTGAATTTAAAGGCACTTTCAGTGCAGCAGCGGCTGTTATAATCTTCTCTTACAGTTTGTCTTCTATATAAAAGGGTAACTGGGAATTTTCAACCTGGACCCTATTATCCCATGTTTCTGTGTCTAGGTGACTAATGGGAACAAGACAGCGCAGCAGCCGGCGGCCACAAACAGGCTGCAGTCTAACGTTAATGGGCAGCTATTCACCGTCAATTTCTGTCCACTGAAAGTGCTTGTTTTTGCTGCTGACAGGCTCAATTGTTATTTTCAGTGTCTGACATTATGGAAAGTATTCCTACCGAGATGGACATTTTTGTTTAAGAGTTAGATTAATTTTTTTTAAGGTAAACTGTCCCAAAATCACTATTGCCATGCCAACCAGACTACATTTCACTATACTGTTTATAAAAAAAAAAAAAAAAGACTGGACAAAAAAAATAAAACTTACAAAATTTGTCTTGGTCCATCCTTCCACTGTTCCAACAATCACATACTTTTTTTTTTAAATACACAAACCTTTCATTCATTTGAGATGTAAAAACATGCTGACTGCATACATGCTAAAATTACTGTACATTTCAATGGAATCTGGTGGGTTTGGCAACAGCAATTTAATGACCATTTCCAAGGATCATACTCTTTAACATAAAAGGTCTATCTCTGAGGGGATCCTTTCCACCATGTTATCTGAACCTTAGAGTAGCACTTTTAGTAAATGGAAATTGACAGCATGAACGTGCCCATAGTGGTTACATTGCAGCCTGTTATGCCCCTGCTGGCTGCAGCGCTCTCCCTAAAATCAGAACCGTTTTCAAACATTAATGTTTGTATTTGTTAGACACAAAAACATAGGACAATAGGGCACAAGTTGAAATATAGTTATCCTTAACCCCACATTTGAAAGTGTCACAAAAATTAAATGCTGTGGAAAATATAGTGTAGACTTCCATTCAAAATAATCCAATTTACCATGATATAACATACAAAACAAACATTTATCCAGTGTGTATTGACAAAGTGGTTTGAGAAATTAGGCTTTAATACCTGAGCTGCTGCCACTCAAGTCACTTATTCATGCAAAGTTGTCTTACGTTCTGTACTCTGGATCCGAGCAGCACACTGTAGTCCTTTTTTCCCTACAGCAATTTATCTGTCCACAGTAAGCACTTGATTATTTGATAGCATATGAACTTCTTACTGTATATTGTACAGTATGCCTAAGCACGTCTATGGACACACATCCAAATTCCAAGGTGATGTGTCTGTGATCTGCAGAGTAATACCGAATGAGTGACATCTGGTGGAAGACACCGGTACTGTCCTTCATGCTGTCAGATGTGACCACTATATGACCATTGACTTGTGACCGTAAACACTACCCCTCAGGAAAACATCTGACCTATCATTTGCAGGTATACAAATAAATGGGAACACTAATGCCAGGAAATAAGACAGAGAGGCATGAATTTTGAATGAGAATTTATTACAGCCAGCAGTTTACAATACAAATCACCTTTCAAAATACTCAGCAACCACCTTCCTGAACATGGCTGATATTCTGAGCACTGACACAGTAAAATGACATAAAACAGAGGAATGCATTCAGATTTATAATCTCAATTTTTCTCTATTTTGCTATTTTTTTTTCAACAAATTTTTGTTTATGATCAAGGTCTAGTCAAACCATCTCTAGACCTGGCAGATTCAATAGTTTTCTTCTTTTTTTAAGAAATAATTTATCATTTTGCGATGTTTTCAGAGTTTTAGGTTTTTCAATGTTTAATATTTTTTTCTCTTTTTCCATCGGTGAAGCAGGTTTCAAAATGCTCAATCTGTAAGACAAAAAAAAAAAAGAATGTAGATGCTTACACTGTAGTTCATTTACTTAGGACATCTGCTGTATAATTTCCTTTCACGTGCTTTATGTAATACTTGTACCATAAAAATAAAATCCCCATGTACACACACCTTAGACACTGGGTACACCAGCAGGAGTGGTAGACTTCTGAGCAGCCTCCTTGGCCTGGTGGGCCTGAAGCACAGCAACAGCCTCATCCACCTAAAACAAAACAAACAAACAAAAAAAACACTTAATAAACCATTGCTAGACATTGCAAGCAAACTCAGTCAAGCAGCATGGTCAGTTAATCAACTGAGTCCTTGCTTTTGAAAACGCTGAAATCAGGCACGAAAATTTAGAGGGAACGTTTTTTTTCTCAACAGGTAAAGGAGAACTTTATCAAGGCCAACAGGCTTCCAGAGATCTATCTAACAGATTAACCATTAACTGACCTTTGAGCGCAGCGACTCGGGTGACTCAAGCATGTGGAGAAGTTCTGAGTTGTCGATCTCCAGCAGCATACCAGTGATCTTGCCTGCCAGACTGGGGTGCATGCTCTGGATCAGGGGGAACAGACGCTCACCTGAAAGAAGAAAAAGTCATCAACAACTACAGTATTTTCAATGTATGAAACTAGACTTAAAGGAATGCTTCATTCACAAAATGACTGTTACCTTGAATTTGGATTTTAAAAAAAAACTTTTCACTCATGCCAAGAGTTTTACATATTATAAGCTTTTAGCAAAAATGAATGTGTTTAGGAAGAACAGAGCATATGACTGGATAAATGAGAATCAAGAGTTTCTAAATAGATGTTTTGATGTCGTTTGGCTGTTGTTCAATGCGCCCCCTCTATTCTTCAATTAATCAAGATTTGTCTCGGTTTTTTCTTCGTTCACCATGGAGGCATGCGAGAAAAAGTTTATTTGTTGGTGAAGTTTTCCCTTTATGTGTCAAATTAGGAAGAATGCTAATCTTAGTACATGTTCAAAACAGATCATGCTAGTTCCCAGTAAACCTTCAAGCAGATGGTGATCTTACCCAGCATCTGCTTCTGTTCCTGAGGAGGGGCAGCGGCCAGCATGGAGGCAGTCAAGGGCTCCTGTCCTTGGACATGGACAGCAGGCTAAGAAGGAAAAGAGATTAGAATCTTTCTTGACAAGTCCTGGTTACTGTTCTTGGCATATGTTAGCCCTTTTAGCAGATTTCATAAACAATTATTTATCAATAAAATGAAATGGTTTTGAGATTGTTTTTTTGGTTAAAGAGATAAAAACGGACCCATTTTTCATTCATCCACTGGCCATGTGCAACCAGCACTATAGACAGAAATGCAGAAGGTCCAAATTTTGTTTTCAAGAATGAGCATGTGTAGCCAAAAAGCACATTTCTTATTGAGTTTCAAGTCAGTTTAAAAATTTGAAACAAAGAGACAATGTCCATGTTTGTCAATAAAACAATATTAATTTTTTAGTGCCCTAAACTGAAGCCATGAAAGTCAATGGAATACCCACCTGCTGCATGGTGACCTGTGGCTGGGAGGCCATGTGCTGCTGGGGGTTGCGCACACCGGCAGCGTATTTGTACTGGGGCATGGCGCGCACTGGGGCAGCAGTAGCTGAGGCACTGGCAGGGCGCTGGCTGAGTGCCTGGGTAGCTGAGGTGCGGATAGAGAAAAAGAAGTTTCATCAAAACTGCTTTGAGTAATTAACAGGCAGAGCCAAATGAACAAAATAAGGAAGAGTGTGTGTTCTGACAGCTGAAATACGTACGCATACGCTGGGAAGCCATCATGCGTGGGACCTGGGTGTTGGTGGTGGCAGTGGGACGGATGGTGTTGAAGGTCTGGGGCCTGGGAGCTGATGGGCGCATAGCATTGGGCATGTTTTGGAAGTCTGATGGAAGAAGAAACAACATTAGAGATTCATACTGCAGTCCAATAAACAGAATGGTCAAACTGTTAATCATAATTGGTTATGATCACATGCAATTTTTCTACTTACGCTGAGGACGCACTCCTTGAGTAGCCCAACGGGGGCTGGGGCGGAGCTGGGCCAGCTGGTTGGCGGAGTAGTATGCAGCACGGTTCTGGGCCTGATAGGGACAAAGACAGATTTATTATTATGTGGTCTTTTAAAGCTAAGGCACTGAAACATTATTTTCCTAATGTCCATTTTTTGTTACATCCAACAGTTTACACCCTTGAGTGCCGCTACATGAGGCTTATCCCAGTTGTGATCATCATGATATTCATATACCCATTATACATCCAGGTTTCTTTCAGAGTACTCCAGCTAACATATTTGGGTTACTCATAAACAGAATATGGTCTTTACATGCTCAAACACAAACGGGATACTCGAAAATCCTGATCATAAACGAGTTGTTCACTTCCATGTAAACACGCTTAGTGATTCTAATTGCAAACACAGTGCACCAGTACATTTAACTAAGGCCTTGTTTCCACTGCCTGGACTGGACTCACTTTTAGTACCAGGTACATTTCTGGATTTACCACTGCTTATAGTAACCAGTCACTGTATGCAGGATTCTTAGTTGATAGTCATAACGACACCACATGAAACTGCCGGGAGATCATCCTCATGTTGGATCTTTCATCAGCAACCAAATGGTTATCTGCACCTTGTAAAGTGACCATGGCAGGATTCTGCTGGCTGCCATTTTTAAAAATCTTGGTCAAGTGAACAAAAAGTGTGGTCTCCATTGACAGTAGCATAACTATTTAAAAAGACAAGTTATCAGTGGTCTTTACTGTTTACAATTTGGCCTTCTAGTATTGGCTAAGCTTGACTGGGACCTTGACAAAGTCTAGTACCAGGTACTGTCCACAACTTCTGTCAACGGAAAAACAAAAAATACCGAGTTGAGTGATGTCGAGCTGTACAATGCGGTGGAAAACAGGCGTGTGGCATGATTTCAAGATAATCAAATATTCCAAGATGTATGCCATGTATATTCTGCAATTTAGCCAAGGGGGTAAGAGACTCACCTGAGGTATAGCCGCCATGAAATAGCCTGAGGGTGGGGCAGGCTGGTATGGGTTGAGGACAGGGTTGGGCACAGCGCGGACTGTGGCCATCCTCTGCATGTACTGGTTGGTTAGATGGGCCTGGCGCTCCTCCTTGCGCTGGGCCAGAGCCACATACAGTGGCTTTGTTGCAACAATGCGCCCATTCATCTCTGTTACAGCTTTAGTGGCCTCCTCTGGGGAAGAGAAGCACACAAAGCCAAAGCCTTTGCTGCGACCACCCTCCATCATCACCTATGGGAGAAAATGATCAGCATTTGATTAATGACCATCTTGTTTATCACTGTAAAACTACATTGAAATCTAAACAACTGCAGTCAAACTCAATTTGCAGTCAAACCATGAAACACTGCAGCACTAAAAATCAAGTACTCAAGTCTTTACCTTAGCACTTGTTATGGTTCCAAATGGAGAGAACTCTTTACGCAGGCGCTCGTCATCTAGACCATCATCCAGGTTTTTCACATACAGATTGACACCCTGGTTAATAGAAAATGAAAGAGATAATGTTTTGAAACAAACCAAAGTAACATATCAGTCAAATCAGCTTTTAGTTGTTTATAACTTGTGCCCTGTGGTATGTTGTGTTGAATGAAAATTCCTACAACAGCATGGTAGGCCAACAAACCTGGTATCTGGTCATGCGATCCTGTTTCATCTGCTCAAATTTACGTTTGAGCTCATTCTGGCGCTCTCCTTTCTTCTGTGCGCGGCCCACATACACCTGCCTGCCATTCAGTTCTTTACCATTCATGTCGTCCACAGCCTGCAATTAAAGAAGCAATAGACCACTGAAACTAACTAAGCAGAAGCCATGTTTGTATCATCAACAAAAGGTACAGTGAAAAATAAGTACATGTTTCATTTTCGAATAATTTAGATAAATTTGATGGGGCAATGTCCCCTAAGAGAAGAACCAGGAGCCGATCCGTACCTTCTGTGCATCTTCGTGTCTCTCAAAGCTGACAAAGCCAAATCCCTTGGATTTGCCACTCTCATCAGTCATAACTCGGATACTGAGTGATGGTCCTACAAAATACAACAGCTAATCAATACATAAAAACAACGAAAATGACATGCTTAATTGTAAACACGTTGTGTCTCTGAAATCAAATCTTTGTCTTACCATATTTGCCAAACAGCTCCTTCAGCTTCTCATCATCCATGTCTTCCCCAAAGTTCTTGATGTAAACATTGGTAAACTCTCTGGCACGTGCCCCAAGCTCAGCCTCCCTCTCTTTGCGCGATTTAAAGCGTCCAACAAATCTGTTGGTCAAAATAAAAATATTGGAACCAATCACACAACAAATCAAAACATATCCTAATGCCTTATTACAATGATATTCCAATAATCTTTGCTGGAATATCAATGGACAATGCTTGAGGTGCTACCCAAGCTATTCGGGGGGAATCATTCTCTACTGCATTTTTTTGGTACTCATCTTCTCCGACCAAATTATTCAGACAAATACCTGACATAGATGTCATCCACCACTAATTGTAGTGTGGGACAAACTTGGATTTAAAGCCAATCAAAATTAAAACTGCAAATAGCACCTAATAAAATAGCACTAACTTGCAATATTAAACTGGGCTGCCTATTATCATGCTTCCCAGGGGTTAATGTTACAATAAAAAACTTAGATATTAATTATAAAAACCCAAATACTGTACAGAACATTCCATACTTATAATGTTGCAAGATGTTCACAACTTGACCCAGTCCTCTAGGATGTTTAATTTCGCTACTTGGTGTTATGAAAATAGAAAGTACATTGGGCATGACTGGAGATGGGTTGGTGGACAAGATGCAGTTAAACGCAAATTTTGGTTAGCTGTAAAATTCACATGTTAATCTGACTCTCCCAACATATTTATTTATTCGAGAGTAATTGTAGTCCCACTTACACTTTTCTGTCATTGAGCAACATGCCATTCATTTTCTCAATGGCCCGCTCAGCAGCCTCGTGGGTCTCAAAGTGCACAAAGCCGTAACCCTTTGAGCCATTTTCATCACAAACCACCTTGGAAAAGGGAGATTTGAGCATGTCAAAACAATCCCAAACGCCATGCATTTAAAAACAAACACACACACACACACACACACAAACAAATCAGTTTCAATCTGGTGCAATCTTCAGTCATGCAAATTTACTGGTCTATATGTAAAGCACTCAAACACAAAAAAACAGAGGCAAACAAAATGAATGCTGCCCCACCTACCTTGCATGAAAGAATGTTTCCAAATGCAGAGAAGGTGTCATAGAGGGCCTTGTTATCAATTGACTTGTCCAGGTTCTTGATGAAGATGTTGCCCACCCCACTCTTCCTCAGTGAGGGATCACGCTGAGACCACATGATGCGGAGGGGTCTGCCTTTGATCACATCAAAGTTCATGGTGTCCAGGGCTCGCTCAGCTGAAAACAGGCCCGGAAGTGTTAAGACTTCTGATAACACTAAGTTCATTCGTCTGGTTTATATTTCGTTTAAAAGTAATGACAGTACCTCTACAAAAGTTTAACAACGACAGATGAATGACATGTTCAGTACTTAATCTGAAATTGCGTCACATCAACGTGTTGACTGTAACAGCAATAGTGCTAATTACAACAGAGATACTGTAACATGGCACGTAATGTGACATGATCAAAATGGAGTTAGATGGTACCACATAGCTCGTTAGCTGTCATGCTATAACGTTATGGTACACCTACCATCAGCGGGCTGCTGGAAGTTGACATAGGCATAGCCGAGGGATCGGCGGGTGATCATGTCTCTGCATACTCTGATGGATAGGATGGGCCCGGCCGGGCTGAATTTCTCGTAGAGCATGGCCTCGGTAACGTCTGGATGCAGGTCTCCCACATAGAGGGAAGCCATTGGGTAGCTAGGCGCGCTGGGATTCATGTCTGGCGACGCGTGTTCACGGGCAAAACGAGAACTGTACGCTTATGCGGACTCGAAATTTTGTCGATAACTATCACTGCAAATATCTTCCTCCTATAAAGAGAGGTTCCTTTCTCTGTCTCTTCAATGGCTTCACAAAAATTAGCTCAGCAACATATACTAGCTATCTGAGCAGTTAGCAACGTGGGCTAGCTGATTAGCAAAATGTCGGAGCGTGGCCTACCGTTGTGGAACGCAGTCTTCACAATTTTTAAACTGTAGTCTTTCACAGTCAGTTAATAAGCTAACTGTCGGCAGTAAACGAAACAAATGTTATCATTTACAATTATGACTAGAATGACAAAGCCCTTAAGAGGGAGAAATAAGTTGTTAACAATATATCTGGCTAACGTTAATCACCCACGCTTTCAACAATGACGCTAACTGCTTGGCTTGCTAACGTTTCTTCTCGTTTCCGTCT
Organism: Chaetodon striatus; assembly: GCA_029783705.1. Classification (NCBI taxonomy): domain Eukaryota; kingdom Metazoa; phylum Chordata; class Actinopteri; order Chaetodontiformes; family Chaetodontidae; genus Chaetodon; species Chaetodon striatus. The sequence goes on along the minus strand of JAPZEB010000025.1, from coordinate 27,813,980 downwards.
TTCGTTCTTTTTCGAAGGCAGCGTCTTCTTCGCGTTGCTTGTGTTGGCAAATGAAATCCTGCTTCACCGATTTTTATTTTTCTTAAAAAAATATGTCTGCGTGTGCTCTCTAGCTTTTGGTTTGTTTCATAATAATAAAATGTGTGCCGAGACTAGCTCCGGAGCACACCCTACGCAGACGGATTACGGGAATGAAAGGAAGGTCGGCGGAGGTTGTTTCCCGATTCTAGTCGAAACCACGGCGCGTTCACTACCAAGGGTGACGTCACTCGTCTCGCGATATTTCACATTTCACTTCATTTCGAACAGCACACAGGTAATTTTGTCTTTATTAACTTGAAATATATAGTGCCCGCTTTATTTTGGCCTCTTAAGCTGGTAAGAAATGTGTTGACGGTCAACTGGGCCAACAGCCTGAGTCATATTTACTGCCCTATTTTCTAAATTCCCTGTGACAGCGAAACTGTGACCCGAATATCCACAGCATATTATTCATAAATTTAATCACCTTTAATCTATCTATCTAATAGCTTGTATGTCTAACATGTAAGGGACAGTTCCTTCTTTTTGGTGGGGGCAAAATGGGGAGGCTGTCAAATCATTTTTAAGCACTAAAGGACCTGTGTTTTTTTTTTCGGCTTAGTGGCGGGACATGCAACTTTAAATGGTTATATTTTGTATTTATTTGAAATACCCCCTGAACCCCAAATCCCAATGGCGGGTTTAAAAGGCATTTTTTTAATAACAGCCAAAATTACACCACTTATATCACAGACAGAAATTGGTTGAATTGGTTCAGAATCAAAAAAGCAGGTTGTCATCTGGAACCAAAAAATAGGAGGTTTTTCTTGACCTGAAGTGTGAACTGAGACACCATGAGTGGGTGTGTCATATGCTGTAGGTTGGAAAGATAAAATGGAAATGGCAACAATGGAGAAGTCAAATGAGAAATCTTTAAAAAAAAAAAAAAAAAAACTGTGTGTAGTGGTCTCATTAACAGTTGGTCCATGCTTGTTTTCGGGTAAAAACAAATATCTGTAACAAAATTTCATGAGTTAAAATTTTACTTATACTGTTTACTTCCATTGTGCATTGTGGACTGCTTCTGATTACACATCCTTGATTGCAGTGGTTTCACTCAAATCTGGTGGAAACAGGGCTGGTTCTCTAGATGGCACCAAGGTTCCAAGAATCCAGAACAGAACCGGCTCAAGTACCAGAGCTCATTTGGTGAAGAAGGGGTATCAGTGTCATCTATAACCAGTGGTGTATGGGTAATTAATGAGGTGGGTGTACTTCTAGGTAGATGGGTAGGTTTCACAATTTTCTCCTGGGGATCAATGAAGTATTCTGATTTTCTCTCATGCTGAGGAGGAAGTGGATATAGGTGGGTATACTGTTAATGGCCAGAAAAAAAGGTGAATATACCCTGTATACCTGCATATACCTTCCACTACACCACTGTCTGTAACATCTTCCCAGTTCATTGTCAGTGAAGCAGCTCCAGACTTTATACCCTATGGCAGGGGTCTTCAGTGTTTTTCAGGCCAAGGACCCCTTAACTAAGAGAGAGGTAGAGCAGGGACCACTACTACATACATTAAATTGAGCTGCATATTAAACAGGGCCTACATTAATGTACTGGGGGGCCTAGTGCCATGTATTGACATGCCTTGATGTGGTGCATACAAAACAATCCTGAATGTCATGTACTGTTAATTCAGTGTTTTGTGTTAGTAATGTGCCTCATTATCTTTGCTAATAGTATGTTGGATCCATGATAATGTCAATATCCCAGTATATTTTTATTTTTTTAAGAAGGAAAAAAAAAATTTGGCGCCTCCCCTGCAGTAACTCTGAGGACCCCCCAGAGGTCGCAAATCTACTGTTGAAAACCAATGCCCTATGACATCACAAATTTGAGTTGAAGCACTCTAGGTTTTGGAATTAGGGAGAGTTGTTCATGTTTTCTGATGTTTTTGGACTGTCTTAGACCATAAGAAAAACCTGTATGAAATCTGAAAATAGGCATAGTTCCCATCTGTAAGGGTGTTTTTGTGTCTCTATAGATTCAAAGGAGGTAATTTAGATATAGTTCTGTTTCTTGGCAGCTGCATCAGCTCTGTCAAATATCCTTTCATTAAGTTTGTCTTTGGATATGGATTAAATCAATTTGTGTCTCCAGCACATATTTTGGACTGTTATGGCTTGTCATGTGGCACTCACCTTGGCTGATATAAAAGGGGATCTATTTTGGCAGTCGCAGTCAGCTCTGCCAAATATCACACCCTCTCTGTAAGTGTGTGGACACCAGTGGTGTCACCTGCACATAACAGTATGTAATCTAGTGTTACTTTGAAGAGGAGAGTTGAGCAACTGTGTTAACCTGCAGAAATGTAAACCAGTCATATCAAGGATACTCTGTCCTAATCCAGTCTAATAAAACTGATCTTGATTTGCTTGATACATTAGAATGATTGAGGATTTCAACGGGGCCTTGAAAATACATGGGTCGTAATTTGTCTTTTAAATATGAACTTTTAACTACCTAATAAATGCTTGTTGCAATTCAGAGCCGATTTTTATGCATCGCCCACACAGTACAGTTGAATGTGTTGCCTCGATTACACTTGTGTGTAGAATGACTGAGGACAAACTCTCCTCTGCAGAGGACGCACCGTTTACTGTATTTCTGTTCAGTCATGGGGAGAGTTTAAGAGGTGGCACTGCAGCTCAACATTCCTCTGTGGTGGCCCTGCAGTGCCCTCCTTCCTCATGGTCAGGGCAGTGAGACACACCCAGAGAACTGTGTAGACGCAAATGGTTTTAAAGAGTTTCTCTCTTCAGCTGTTCACTCAAACAGTTACTGTCTTCCATTAGCTCAGCCTTTTAGAGGTAACTGAGATTTTGCAGTTGTAAACTTTCCACGTCTTCTGTCTCCACAGGTCCAGCACATTCAAGTGTGGGGCCTGTGTGCTTGCAGTGTACAGCAGTTCTTATATTGGTCCATTACTTGGAAATCTTTGGTTTTTCCATCAAGAAAAAGTCTACATGGTGTAGTTTGAGGACATGTTACAAAAGGAACAAAAGACATCATTGACCACAGCAACAGCAGGGGGTTTGCATTGGAGACACTGAATCAAACTGGTGTGCATTTAAGAGGGAGTACTTTCTGTGTCCTTGTCTGCTCCCAGCCGCAACGTCTGTGTGACTCACTTATTCTTGTACAGTGTTTCACAGAAAATAGAGCAGCTGAGTTATATGGCTGCTGCATTTAACATTCAGCTGTAGCAAAACTGTTTTTTCAGGCAAGATAACCTCTCCTGAAAGTTTAAAGGCATTAACTCGATTTAAAGATGACACTGGATAATAAAAATGTCCAAAAAAACCTCAAGATGTTGGACCAGTCAAGACTACCAGTGTATCACTTCAAATGGACAAGTTAAAATTTTTAAATTATTTTTTTTATTCCACTTGCATGAAATTACACATTTCCCCCCAAATAACAGTTATGCTTGGGTGTTCTGTATGAAAATTCCAAAGACATGAACAAAGCTAGCCCGCCTGACAACAACCATCCTTATATCTCCACAAACTACTTCTTACCAACATGCAGTTTAGCCAAGTATTGAAAAAGGAGAATAAAAGACAAATCAAATAAAAATCTTAATTTGAAAAAGCAGTAACTAGATAAGCATGTGGATTTTTTTGCTGTGCTCATAAAAACATCAACAATACCAAGCTTGTGTGCTTTTTTTGTTCTTCAAAGTTTTCTATACCTCGTAATTGATACATAGAAATACAAAAGCAGGTCACCGAAAACAAAACAAAATAATAAAGAGTAGAAAGTTGAGCAACTGACAGTATATGGAATGTAACCTTCGTGTTCCAACAAAACCTTGTCTTCTGTCTTCAGCACTTTCCATCACACCTCCACTGCCTTTACCTCTGCTGTCATTCCTGTTGCCAGGTACAGACTAACAGCTGCTGTCACCTAAGATGTGAGGAGCCAACTCTTCATTTTGTGAAACCATAGATGTATCATTAAAATGGTGTTAATCAAGAATTGTTAATATGAATACGATACACACAAAGTATAACTGTTTTCTGACTCTAAAAACT
>JAPZEB010000025.1:27765451-27808016 GCA_029783705.1 Chaetodon striatus | reverse complement strand
ATTTTAATCAGGACCTCAAAGGTATTGAGTACCTATTTCTAAATTGAATATCCCTGAATTTTGGACTGAAAATAAAACATTTGAAAACATCACCGTGGGTTATGGGAAGGAAGCTGTGTTTGGCATTTAAAGTATAAAGTACAAAACTGTGAATTGTGAAAATAATCAGTAGATTAATCAATAAAGAAAATAATAAGTCCTATAATTCATATTCTTTTTGTGCACAAAATCTGTTTATGATATTTGAGTTGGTACATGATGTTCAACAAATGGAAACTTACTGTCAAGTTGTCTCTCAGTAGCTGCATGATTAGTGTACTGTCTTTGTACGAATCTTCACTCAGTGTATCGAGCTCAGCAATGGCATCGTCAAAAGCCTAAAAGATTCAAAACACATTTTAAACAGCTGGAAAAATGATGGTCTTAAACAAACTGTTTTGTGTCAATACAATGTGTATGTTTAAGGTCAGTTTCTGCATACAGGCTTTTATTGCTGTGTCAATGTGTATTTAACAACAGCTGTCCAGTCTTACAAGTATTCACAAAAAAATTAAGTGACAAGTTATGAAATCTGCGTGACATTGAGCAGTTTAATATCCTTACAAGCATGAACAGAGTGTTATGTGGCACATGATCTTACACTTTTAGCTAGCGCACAGGCTTGTTCAGGCGAGTTGAGGATTTCATAGTAGAAAACGGAAAAATTGAGGGCAAGACCAAGACGGATTGGGTGCGTGGGCTGCATTTCTTCTTTGCTGATGTCAAAGGCCCCTTGGTAGGCATCCTTTGAGTCTGTAATAATCCCTGAGAGGAAGAAAGGTGCATGAGAGTTTTGGAACATTATAATAGTCAACTGAAAATGAAAGACAAAATTCACTTAATAATTTTTAATACTTAAAGTGTAGAAAAAATCTAATGCAATCTTATACCACATTTCCACTGCCTGCTACCAGCATGACTTGACACACTTGGAACCGATTTGGGTTTTCCCATTGACAAAATGTATGGATAGTATGTGGTGTTTATTTTGGTACCACTTCAGTGTTCTTAGCCAGCTGAGCTGATACCAGAATGTGGTGTAAAAACACAGCAGACCGCTGACTGACGAGTTCCCGTCAATAGTGGACACTATTTTGTTTTTTTAACCCAACGCAGATTTTTTAAAATGGCAGTAACTGACAAAATGCAGAGGTTCCTCTGTTTTGTCATGTTGAAAATAATATCACAGCAGTAACATGCTGCGTCACTAAGATGATCAGCTGAGAACCCTGCCTACACAAGTACTTTTTGCAATGAAAAAAGAAATTGAGAAAAGCACCTGGTATTAAAAGTGTGTTGAGTTGAGCTTAACTGTGCAGTGGAAAGAGGCATATCAATTCATACATTTATTTGTCACATGGAATTATACAAGGTGCAATTCGACTGAAATATGATCCCATAAGCTCCTTTAAATTGTGCACTGTAATTTAGTCCTATTACAACAGCCCTGCAAAATATCCCTCCTTTACATATAGTGGAGGAAATAAGTATTCAATGCACATTTTTTTCATTAAACATAATTCCAATGCAGCTGGTGAAGAAATCATAACATTTTGATCCATTAAAACTATGTACAATAAAGTGGAATAACACAGGGGAAAAGTATTTAACACACAAACTGGCATATATTACATAATATGTGGAAAATCCTTTGTTTGCAATGCCAACTTTTAAGATGCTTCCTGAACGATGAACTCAATCTGTCTCAGTACTGAGATGGGATTTTGGTCCATTCTTTCTCACACATAGTCTTGAAATCTACAAGATTCAGGGGGACATGCTGGTGTTGAACTTCAGCTTCTCCCACAAATGTTCTATTAGGTTTAAGGCTGGTGACTGACTGGGCTATTCCAACTATATTCTTTCTCTGGAACCAGCCGAGAGCTTTCTTTGCAGTTTGCTTTATTTCGTTGTTCTGCTGGAAGGTCCACCTACATCTCATGTGCACCGTTCTGGTGGATGGTAACAGATTCTTCTCAAGAATTGTCCTTGTACATGAATCAATTCATTTTCCCTTTGATGATTTGGATTCTACTGGTACCATGAGAGGAGAAACAGTTGCATACCATGATGCTTCCACCTCCAGACTACACTGTGATGTGGTACTTTTAAGGTCACATGCAGAGCCATTTCTAAATGAATGTAAAAAGAGGTAGAGGGCCAAAACTGTCTAACCTACAATTTGTATTACAAATCTTAGAAAAATGGTTTATCAAATCTTTTTTTTATGCCCTATTTAACAGGGCAATGTCCACCTTGCAAACGCCCAGCACAAGGCTGAGATGTGAGCAAACAATGATTTTCCAGCTCTGATTTTTTTCATTAGAATAATTTTTATAGGGCTCAAGGGCCCATTAAATATTTCACTAGAAAAACAGGTGAGATAATACTCAAAATTATGTAGACCACTGTCTTGTTAGAAAGAAATTAAATAAACTAAAATATAAACAGCTACAAATGACAGATACTTGCAAATCAGTCTATGGTGTTTGGAAACTTTGGGGAGGAGACAAGTAAATGATATTGCCTCAGTCTCTTGACAGCCACTATGGGGCAAATAGGTTAAGAGAGTGAAACTGAAACAAATGGTGACTGAACTCGTGAGGTGCTTTTTTTTTATCCGAAAAAATGTGGTCTTACTCATCATACTTATCGATAAAGAACTAAAATGAAATGACCCCTGACAGATTATTCCTATGCGTTTCAGATTGTCACAGAGAATAGCCTAAGACTGACTGAGGCCCATTAATGCCAAATAATTTTTTATTAGTTGTATTTTACATTAATTTACTAAAATAAAGACTTTGCTTAAAGTTAATTTTTTAACTTGCTACAGGCATCTATTGCATCAAGAGTTACCTGCTAGTTGTTAACCATTAACAGCCAACAACAATAACAGGAAGTTGCAGCATTCGGATACATAGCTTTTCTTACTGCCAGTGGAGCATCCTGTGACAGTGCTGTCATCAGCATTGAGGAGCAAATGTTATAAGGCTTGTGTCAACACATTAGTGGTAACAGATTTTAATCTAATACATTTCATTTTGCTATGCTAGGAGTTGTAGATGTCGCTTCTTACAATCCACCTTTCCAGAAAGTAAAGCATACACATATGAACAATAAAAATAAACCACTACCACCCCCACACACAGATGGTATGAATGGGACTTAATATATTGCTTACCAGCCCTCTGATCTCCTATAGCCACCTCAGCCAAGTAGCGGAAGTAATCTCCTTTCATTTTCAAATAGAAGACTTTGCTCTCTGCGTTACTGGCTTTGGGAATGAGAAACTTGTCCAAGAGACCCTGTGTCAGAAAACAAACAAAACAGGCATAACAGATGTTAAAAAAGAACCAACTTTCTAAGATATTCAACCCGGTGTATTAACTATAATGTATATACAGAGATTGCTTTACAATTGGGGCTGGCAACCCTCAAAATCAGCAGAAACAGCTGATTTGTATACTTCAGCTATGGGTGTAAAAGGAGAACACAATTCATTGATGAAGAAGGCCATTATTACACTGATTACTACAAGGCTCATTTTACACTTTAACACATCAGTAATATTCCGACTCCACAAGAGCAATGGTCATTGTTTCAACCCATTCAAATAAACATAACGGTCAACATTTCAAAGCGTCATTTCTCACCAAACCTATATGAGGGTAGAGCTGGCTATCCCCAATAGCCTTATGGCTTGAGCCTGAGACTTTGCCTGAGCTACATCACAGATGCTTCAGAGACCACTAAAGGGTGGATCTGTGTGTATGGTAGAAAACATGAAAGCACAGGGGAGGAGAAAGGGTTGGGCTGGACATAGTGGGGAGTGAAGATGGTAGAGGGTTGGAAAGGGTGGAGGAGACAGGATGGGAGGATGGATGAAAGATGGTGGGGGTGGAGAAAGAGAGGACAGTGCTAGGCTGCTGAACTCCTGATGAGCTTTTGCTGAGGAAGTAGGTCAGTCACAGAGCCCAGCTTGGCTCTTTCCAACACAAGCATGCACCACTTGACAGCCTCTCCTTGTTGCTAACCTGAATTTTAGCTGGCAGGGAACAGCATACCTATTGTGTTAAGTGGTTGGAGTGCACCTTAATTCACTATCTAAAGAGTGCTGTTAATCCACTATGTTAAAGTGGTATGGTACAAAGAGAATTAAATGCTGCCTTAACATAAATATTATTTAATACTTCATTCTAAGTGCAGATTTGATCTCATTGTGGCTTAACTGTGGAGTTAAATGTAGTTTCCACATTGACATTTTCATGTTGTTTCTCCCCAACAGCCATGACAAAAGTGTGCCATATACAGTTCTAAGAAAAGCAGAAAAGCCGAATTCCCCATGCCATTAGCTATGACAATCCCAGCCTAGACCTGCCCTTAAAGTTACAAAGCCTCCTGATTTCTAAAACTATGAGCTGAGATGGCATGAGTTATGGGCCTGTCTAATGCTATTTACATGGAAATAGTAATATTAGGGGCTGTGTCTGGGTCTCTGGGTAGAAGGCAAAAATGATCATTAATGTCACATGTTGAAAAATGCAGGCTCAGACTGAAAAAGAATGTAATGTAGGGTCACACTGCATGACTCCACCATATGATATCAACAACTCAAACACAGACCAGTATTCCAAATAGATTTAAAGGCATGGATTTTTGCAGGTTGTGTAAGACCCTGTTCATTACGCAGTGCATTTGTACATTATCCCAAGTATAATGGAACAAACAAGGCTGATGTAAATGCCTGCATTTGCTGAATGCTCTTAGACTGATATGAGGGATCAGGGAAGCCCTCTGGGATCTGAATGTGGAACTGGGCCACTGGCAAGGGCATAGCTAAAAATCAAGCTGCGACCATGGCAGGAATGTCCAAAGTAAATGACACTATACAGTCCAATTTCATTGTATCTTCCTCTATATTATTGTGGCATTTTAATAACTGTAAGAAATTCCCACAATGGGCAACACAACCAAGCCAAGATGTTAAAGCATCATAGCGTGAAGGAACAGGAAACAGTCATGTTCCTAAAAGAAAATGCGCAAGTCAGGCCTCTTTGTAGATTTCTGCCCTCTTGAACAGAACTTGTCACTTTGTTTTTGTAGAGTATCCTGAAAACCAAATAAATATTTTTCAAAGTCAACATGAGATGTGTGTGTGTTCACAGGGTATGCAGGGTTTTTAAATGCAGGGAAAAAAAAAAAAAACCTACTGAAAATAAGCAACAGACTACTTTCCTGTTGCAGGTAGACAAGTGTGCCTTTCTGTTTCTTTTTTCTTCGTTGTGTCACGTTTGACATCACAGTCGGGTCAGGAACAGGTTAGTAATCAGTACAAAGAAGCATGGAGGTGAGTTAAAATTATACAGTGGCTACATCTTTTCAGTTTCTCTCTCAAACTAGAAATATGCCTTCATGATATACAGTCTCTAGAAGTGTATGATTCAGCTTTCCCCATGGTCTAGTATTTAGAAAGTTAACAAAATTGCAACAAATTCTAGTGTCAAACCACAATACTTGCAGAATTGCAATACTTGAAAATCGCAATACATATTCAATTGGTACCCACGTATTGTGGCAGTATTTTACCCTCTCTATGACAGCTGGCTTTTTATCCCGCCTTTAAGTGTAGCCATTCAGAACAGGAGTGAACACATCTTTAGATGTGGTTGAACGACACCTCGTACGAACTAGTTCGCTTCAAGTATACCCCAACCTTATGCCTGTCCTGTAGCCCTCCTCCTCTGCCCTCTTTACTCTCATCCATTCTCTATTCTGGTCCCCATAAGGCTGTTCGGCCAAAGTGGAGGTCAGCGAGCCAGAGCACTGGTGGCTCAGCTGCTGTCATTATAGGATTAGGACATAGTGAGTCACCAGGCAGATAATGCATAGGCTGAGAGAAGAACAGAGTGGCAGGTATCCTATAGATGGCTGCAGTACTTCAGATATGTACATAGGAAGGTATGAAACGATTTAGGTTACGATTAGCAACAAAAATTAGTGATTAAATTAGTTAAACTACGCAAAAGTGGGAAAACTGGCATTATGCTTTGAGCAGGATGATCTGTGCCCAGAAAGCCCTTGATTCTGGGGTATCTAACTTATCAAACTGAATAACCTTATAGAGCTTGGTGTGTTTTCTTCCAAGGAGAAGAGAATGTTTATCTTGTTTTATTGTGTAGATACTGTTTAAACCTGTGGACTTAAATTATTCCAAGCCATGGTGCGACACTAATAAAGGTCTTTCTCCTTCTGCCCAAGGTCTATTGTTATTATCATCATTATCTGGGGACACATGCTGTGAAAACAAGAGAGGTTTAAGGTTTGTCTCTTGCATGCCAAAACTCTAATGACACATGCTCATCTTAATGCTGGCACTTTGACAAAAGCATGGATGTTTGATTAGGCTTTTAGAATAGTAAAAACATGAAAACTAATACGACACTGTTCAACAATGTTGGCTGTCTCACTAATTTCTCAATTTCTCACATCTCTCTGTAGAAAGAAACCTTATCAGTTTACATGCATTGACCACAGGGTCTTTCAGCAGCTTCTGATCAGATTAAAACCTCTATCCTAAAATGTATACAGAAAAGCCTACATTGCTCTCTAATGCTCTGTACACAAATAAATGGGACAGTTATGTACACGGTGCCAAGCTAGCTTGCACTTCCATAAGTGACATTCACCGAAGCACCTGCCTGTCATCGCAGCCCTGAACCGCAGCAGCAGCAGCAACCTATTAATACGCTTTGCTTTTTTGGAAAATGGTGGTGTGAAAGTAGCTTAATGTTAACATTCTACAGTAACGCATTACTACTCGAACAGTAAGCAGCGTTACAATGTAGCCAATGGCAAGGCTTTGTGTGAGAGCGGTGCTAAAACAACACACCGTGTTTAGTCAATTTTGAGGTGATAACCCCACAAACTCATGGCTAACTCTGCTCTGGAACAGAGGCAGCAAGCCCCAGGCTATAGTCAGGTTTAGTCCACTTGGAATGTGGCGGGATTGTGCCAGTGTGAATGCTGTCTTAGCCCCAGGCTGGTTGCAGTGTAAGAGGGCTAGGGTGGAACACTATGAGCTTTGTAAAGATAGATGTTAAAGCAGGGAGGTTCTACATGATTGCATTAGATTGTTCAGATGTACCTAATAAAGTGGCCACTGACTGTAATTACACATAATTTCCTGCACTGTCTGAGCTCATGTAGTGTTTTCTTAGTTTCTTATCTTTGGAGTTATCCATTCATAATTTGACTGCAGCTTGCACTGCTGATCAAACAGGGAAGTTAGTATCATTACAAAAGAACTGCTGCTGCAGGTGTAATGAGAGAGGCCCACTTGGAGCATTACCATAAGTCAGTCTGACTTAAAAGGATTAACACACTTACCACTTCACATACTGTTGACAAATCTGGCTAACTCAGACCATGAATGACGACCCAAATCAACATAACCGAAGTATAAGCTCTGTGAGGAAGAATGTCGTGATAAGCTATAGGTCATCATCAAAGACAGATAATTGAAAGTGGAAAACATATGCAAAATTGCTGTAAGCCAGAGACTGAAATGAAGCACTTAAGGCGTGGCACTTCTCTACAAGGTCCACTGCATCTTGTTGACAGAAATGACACATCCAACAGCATGAGCTGTTGCAGGGAGGCATAACTGTGGAGTTAGACTCACTCATCTGTCATCCAGCATTTCTTCACATAATATGAATGTCAAAAGATGACTGACTGAAGTCATTTGCATGAGGTAAATTTTCTATAAATTTTGTTAAGAGGCCTTGCTTTTTCCCCTCATCAGCTACTTCTTTAACCATGTATCACAGCCTATCACAGCCTCTAAACAATGTTGACCTGCCCAACATCTAGTAACAGCAGTTGCTGAGGACTATTAAATCCACTTTGTGGTGAGGATGAAACGTTCATCTGACACTACATGATAATAGTTAAAATTGAATCATTAACATTTCCCCATCTTTTACCATACAGTACACAGATCCTCGGACAATTATTAACCCCACTGTGAAAAGTTAGCCTCTTCCAGACATGCACCTTGATATGTAAAATTGGTAAGAACACCTACGTCTAAATGACAAGCTTTAACAAATAGATAAAGCTACTTAAGTTGGATGAAATGTTATCAATCTCACCAGCACGTCTTCGCAGATTTCTTTCAGCTCTGTCTCAATCTTTTCCCGGTACTCTTTGGACATGGTCTGCTTCCTTTCGCTGCCCTCAGCCTTCTGCTCAATGCTGGAGACCACACGCCATGAAGAGCGGCGGGCACCCACCACATTCTTGTAGGCCACTGACAGCAGGTTACGCTCCTCGTTTGACAGCTCATCACTTTCTTCCGTCACAGCCTTCATTGCAGCAGCCATGTCATCATAGCGCTCAGCCTGCTCAGCTAGCTTGGCCTTTTGCACCAGTTCCTTCTGGGGTCCCTCACTCATGACTGCTCACTGGACAAAGAAAAGCAGAGAAGAAAGGAGGACAGTTGGTGGTCAATTCAGTGGCAAGACAGCATATTTTCTTTATTTGGATCAGTGCCTATTTGCCAGAAGAACCCATTAATAATGGGAAAAGCAAAGGAAATTGAAAAATAGAATGTCAAGAGCAACTAAGGTGGCTAATGGGTGTCTAAACTCTCAGCAAAAGAGAAATCATCTACTTGGTTTCACTGAAGTTGAGGCTTATGATGCAACTACTTTTGAGACTTGCTGCAGTTCTAAGGTTATGTAAGTGAAAGGGCAGCAGTAAGAATAGCACAAGTTGTCAATAAAACAAAACGTGTGCCCAAAAGCAAGAGTACATTGACTATAATTAACCTAAACAAATTAAAAAATAATATTCATAGTCTGAAATGCATCTTTATTAGCTTAATAAGAAGGTGTGGTAAGTAAAGATGCAGTTTCATTAAAATAGGCTTGTAAGCCTGTTGATTTGAGAAAAATTGCAATGTTGCAATCAGCCACTGAATTATAGCACTGTATTGGCCCTGCAAGTTACTAAGCAGTGTCGAGTGTTATAGGTTGGTAAAAGGAGAAAAGTAAGTTACCAGAAGATATAATGTAAATGCAGTGTATGCATAGACTTGACACAAACACTCAACACACAGGAATTCTCATTACTAGATCAATAGCCTACATCCGTTCGACCCATCCTGAATAGCCAGAAGGTTTCACAGAATCAATGACTTTTTTTCCATTCCAGAGTGCATGTAGTATGACGGGCTCAAATCTGTCCTGACATACTGAAAAAAGTTAATTCTACAGACAGCCTATGTAGAGAGTTAAAAAACACACCCACAAATAAACTAGAAAAATAAATAAATTCTGAAATCACAAAGCAGACTTTTTCCTTGCTTGGCCGCAAGTCCTCTTTCAGAAGGATTTGTCGTTTTGTACACACCACGGTTTGCATTTGTGTCAACTTAAGACAAACACACAACTACTACTCTCTGACAAACTGAGGACATATGTGACAATACAATGCCATAAGCACGTGTTTAAAAAGAACACATTTGTATCAGTATTACTGCACCACTCCAAATCACTCAATCACATAAAAGTGTTTTACATTTTGAAGTTTGAAAAATCCTAAAAATAGACTGCAAAGGGATTTTTTAGGAATTTTAACAGTTTCCGGGCAGAGGCAGGCAATGTACCCGTGGACATGATGCAACACGACCCATGGGTATGTCGGTGTATATACACAGTTTAATCTATAAATAACTATGCTACAAAAGTCATTTTCTAGTTACAGTTTAAGTCACGTGTAGCTGAAAGAGACTTTTCACCAGTAAAGATACATGCAAGAAGAATTCGATCTTATTTTGCTGGCAAGCCTCTGAGGGAAACGCCGATGTGCCCCGTCTTTATGCAGTCTACACAGACACCACACCCATCCCTCTACCTGTGGCTCGCCCAACAAGCGAGAACGCGGAAACTAAAGTGCGAAATTAGAGCGCTTTAATTTGATTACCTCTTTTGTATTTGACACAAGAGAGACTAGAGGCGCTTCTATTCATTTAAGTTGTCTTAAATTTAACAAGTTCTGCTGAATAAAAAGCAAAAATGTAAAAGCATCCGCGACCGTTAGGCCCTCGTGACCCGTTTCCAGTGTGGCGCCGACTATTTCCTGAAACAGAAGCATTCAAGCCAGGCAGCTTTTCTAAATGTGCTAGGTGTTACACCCATTTTTGTAGCTACTCTGATAATTTCGTGAAGTGTACACACACTTTCAAACGCTTCTGTTCACCTCGAACCAAAAATGAGTAGCATGGTTAGTTCGAAGCTTTTACAAAAAGGTGTGCATCAGAGTTTCGCTGACCGTCTAGTGGCAGATGTGACATGGAATCACACTTTGTCTCCTCCTGTTAGTTTTGCAAATGGATAAATCTTCTCTACACCCTAATAAAGACGCTACAGTAAGTCAGCGTGCCACGGCTGTAACTGTACCTTGCTGGCACTTTCAGCAAATTTGTAGTATCACGGAAGCTAAAACTAAGGTAAAGATAGTAAGTTACCTAATGAATAACGGACACATTTGCAAGCGGCCGTTATTACTCCTCCAAGACAATACATCCCCATCCCAGCTGCCTAACGTTAATCATTTGTTAACAAGCGACAAACACAATCAACTAATTAGCATAACCAGACAAAATACTTCCGTTATCAGGTTTAACGTTTGCAGCCAATGTAATAGAATATCAGAGCTTCAACTTCCGACCTGACCCGCCTTCCACGTCTGCCCGTATGATGGTCCATTCTAAAACCAGCTATTAGACATATCCCAAACTGTAGCTAAGCTAGCCATTGTTCTTAGGTCTGATGATTGTCGCCGCTACATGCAGCCCTACCGTTAACTGGAGGCGATGCGCTTCCATTTCCGTTACACTCTACAATGAGTTACAAGACCAGACGGTAAATTGTGCAAACGTTAAAGTGCAGTTTTAAAAACTTAATCCATTCATACCTGAATACGGGCAGATAGCAGTGATTTCGGCGTGCCAAGCTACAGCTGACTCCCTCAGCCCCTCAGTCTGAATGCAGTCCACGGGGTTTCCTTCCAATCACACCAGTCCAAGGCACGGCCAGAGCAGGGAGGACTGACGTCAAACGGTACCAATGCAACCGAGCACGAGACATTGTGGGAGGTGTAGTTTCCCCTTCCATTACCGTTACTTCCCTAGTCCTTTTAAGGCAAATGGTGACACATTATTACAAACAATGTAGTTATTGTTGAAACAGATTGATGTTTTTGTATGTAGTCAATTTATAACCCCAAATGCATTACAAGCACTCCTTATTAAATTCAATGTGCCATGCTATTGCATTTGAGTAAGAAGATTCACAAATTTATGAAAACCTCAACATGACACATTACAGTCACAATTATGTATCAGAACAGAAGGAGAGACTAGTGACGAACATTGACATGAATTTTTAAAGGGGAACTAAGCCTATTTTCAAAAGTCATACATGTCATTTCTACGGTCTAAGCCAGTCCAAAAATATTACTAAACAGGAACAACTCTCTCTCTAATTCAAAAGCTAGAGTGCTAAAACTAAAACTTGTGATGTCATAGGGCATAAAGTCTGGAGCTGCTTGACTGATAATGGATTGTCGGGGTATCCTTTCTGTTTCAGAACAGAGAACGCTACAATAGAATAAAGCTCATTTGGGTATTATAAAAGAAGACAAACATTCAGTGAATCCACTAAATCAGGCTCCCATTCATCGTCTATGGAGCAGCTCCAGACCTTTTACTTATAGACATCACAAGTGTGAAACATACTACTCTGTTTTCAGACTTTGCGATAGAGTAGCTCATGTTTGTAATTATTGATTGAAATTTTCTTGGGCATGGAAATAATGTATTTGAATTCTTAATTTAGGTGGTGTTCCCCTTTAAGCCTTAAACGTTGCCCATGAAATGAGTGCTGTGACACAGATCTATGTGGAGCTAATTGCAGATGGGGTCACATTTTATCCAGAGCCTGCCAAGCTCTTTAGCTACCAGAGTGATATTTCTCTAACAAAATGAGATATTCTTATTTTCCACACAGTGGTGAAATTGTGTCTGGAATTGCTGGTGATGCTGAGGGCATCACAAACTGGAACACAGGACACAGTGCTACAGTATATCTTGCCTAATAGAAACTACTATTTCTGCATTCTGGTTGGTTTCCAGGGGGAGAGAGTGAAGCTATTTTTGCCTTGTCACATGTTTTCCCCTCGGGCCGAGATTTCAAGCTTGTAACCTATTTAAGGGCAGATCAGATAGTGTCGGCTGTAAAAATGCACAGCCACTGGTGCAAAAAAAAAAAGAAAAAGAAAAATGTGAGCCCTCTCCCTTGTCAAGGTGTGGTCCAGGGATTTCAGGTGGAGGAAATGAAGAGTAAGCTAAGTAACAATTTAAAGACGCATAACCGGTTAGGTGAGTTCTCATTCAGGCTATCATCTGTGAACTTGAACACACATGTACACACACACACACACACGCCGCCCCCCACACACACCCACGCATACACAATCACACACACACATACACACACACACTTACAAATGTCTACCAAAGTTCAAGTGTTTTCCAGCAGCATTCTGAGACTTATCAGTGAATGTCTGAACATTCCTTTATTAAAATAAAATCAGCTGTCATACTGTGAGATCCACTCAGATTCTCTATTCTTTTACAGTCATATCCCAGGAGCAAACTTTTACAAGTAATTATCAATTTGTTCTGATTTAATCAACAAATAGCAAATAAGTAGACACCATTAAAAACTAAATTTGCAGTGTTGTCTGAAGCCCATCTTGTATGAGTGATCTCAGTTTGGGCTTGGAGAATACGCATTTATAGCAGGCAACCTTACCAGGCAGGGGCGCTCTAATGGAAGAGGCTTTTGAGATGCAGTATGGGAAATGTAGGATCTAGTGGGTTTTTTGGTTTGCCCCACAAGAGGGCCTAAAAGTCAGGCTTTTAAACACCGCACTTAAGCCCAGGGGAGCTGTTAGCCTGGGGTTAAGGAAACCTTTACATTGGCATGATCCTGACCCATTCCAAGTGTGCTAACCCTAACATCAGCCTAGCGCTTGTTGGCCCTGCTCTGGAGCAGGGTT
This sequence comes from Chaetodon striatus, assembly GCA_029783705.1. NCBI lineage: Eukaryota > Metazoa > Chordata > Actinopteri > Chaetodontiformes > Chaetodontidae > Chaetodon > Chaetodon striatus. The sequence goes on along the minus strand of JAPZEB010000025.1, from coordinate 27,794,846 downwards.
TGCAAGGTTATCCTCTGAAAGTTGTCAGTGCAAAACAGGGCTAAGTCAACAAAAGAATTTTAGAATGTTTACATGAGCTATGTGTTTCAACTTACGTTTAACCCAGGGGCTAGTAGAGGTGCAGTGTGAATTGTATCGCTCCGAGCTCAGGTTAACAATGGTATAACAATGTATATGTATGTGTGTGTGTGTGTGTGTGTGCGTGTGTGCGTGTGTGTGTGTTTTAAGTGGCTAAGTTAACTCAGTCCTGGGCTAAGAGCATGTAGAATGAAAAGCATAAGGATGTGTTAGCCTTCAATTTTGGCCATTTTTTAAAATCCATCTTTCGTGGGTGCCCCAATTTTATGAAAGTGCAATACTAAATCACAGGAGTGTTCCTTTCAAGGATAAACCCTTAAAGATGCAGCAGCTTGTTTTGGAGATATTGTCAAGCACCTACTGCACATTAGTCCTTTCCTCCACTTCTGTCATTTTGTAACCTTGTCCTGTGTCTTGATTTTGAATCACTCTTCAAACTCCATTACCTGGTTTTGGAATGTGCCACATTAGGTATGAATAATATTTCTTATCATTATTATTAAAGCAGATAGCAGGATTTCCACCTGCATGCGGGCTCATCTGTGACAAATATTAGAAGTACTGTGTGTATAACCATTTTGGATCCAGATTGATTACAGAATTTGTAGAGATAAGAGGATATTTTGAACTTTAAAATGCTCAAGTCTTTCTAGTTTTTGATGAAGTCATACTATCCAGCCCCAGACTTGAATGCAACCATTACCGCAATTCATACAATTAGATTTTTGTTGGTTTCATAATTTACCCCTTAAGACACACAAAACATAAAAAACATGCAAATGGATATTCAAAAGAACCCATGTATCTATCTATCTATCTATCTAAAATCTCACTCTCACCCCCACTCAGTGGGTGTGACGTGTATCTCTTCTCATGCTCAGCTTTCCTCTACCAGAGGAGTTCTAGGGTCCTTCTTGTATCTTAGCTGTTCCTACCACTGCACCCTTCTGGTCAGATGTTGTACTTGAAATTTGCTGAAGCTGCTCTCACAGTTTGGGGGTCACAGCCCCTAATACTCATTGGAACCACCCTGGACCTCACCTTCCACATCTGTTCCAGTTGTTCCTACAGCCCCTGTACTTCAATCTTTTCATGCTCTTTCTTCCTGATGTTACTGTCAGCTGGGATCCCCACAACCACCATGACTGCTCCTTGACAACCACCGCTTTGTTTGGTTGGTTAGCTAGCGGCTGCTTGTAAGTCTGGAACTTTAAGTCCTACAGGATCTTAGCCCTGATGTCCTCAACCACTCTTCTACTTTATTACCAAGTGTGTTACTAAATAAGAACCAACATTATTGGTGTTCGTCAGTTCTTGCAACATTCCCACTGATGCAGTTATTCATTATTACCTCCATGTTACATTTCTTGTTCTTAAATATAGAATTGGTTTTATCAACACTTTGTGGACGAGCAACAAGAGTCTTGTTCTCGCACCAGGGTGTAACCTAAAAAGCTAATAAAACTATCATGATTTATTGGGTCTAGAGCACTAACTGAAAGGACTAAGGAGCAGAGGTAGATGAGAAAGTGCAATTATAGACAAATGTCCACTTTCATTGCATTTCCTTATTACTTGTAGCTGGTGCATTAGTGTTTACTGTAATGTTTGGGAGATATAAAAACACATTAGCCTCAACCAGGTGAGGTCTGAATCAGCATTAGACTTAAAATGCATAAAGCAGGTAGCTCAAAACAACCTTACGCAAACAGTCAAACATATATACACATTTATACAGGATCAAAAAAAAACAACACAACTTAAAAATAGTTAATATAAAAGTAACACCTTTATTAAAAGGGTATACATAACATTGTGTGGACAAAGATATGATTATTACAAAAGTAAAAACATGCCTGGTAGTCAGTCCAGACTTTAGCACAGTGATACAATGTCAGTGGTTAATGATCAGTAGGTCTAAATGCTTTGAAAATAGTTCCTTTCTATAAATTAAATCTCTGTTAGCATGCTAGGAAAAATAAACTAATATAAAAATAGGAACCAAAGCTAACTTACAGTGTAATGTGGACTGTTAATGTGGGTTAAGAGTTGAAATACTTTCGCACCATCATGACGGGATAACACAAAACAGTGTGAGACTGCACTTGGGATCATTTTCACATATGCCCTTGAGATGACAGTGTGAGACAGGTTACACTGCAAAATACAATAGTGATGAACTGAATCATTATCAAATACTACAGTGGTGCTCACAATTATGCCACATACTTATTACAATGACAAACTGGGAGGACAGGAGTAGCTTGTTGCGTTATCATTTACAATCCAGTACAAACCTTTTTCTTCACCACATTTCACTCAACAGACCTTGTCTAACAGGGTGAAAGATAATATAAATGTTTTATGCAGTCATATGAGTCGAGGAAACTGTGTCATGGAAGGGTTTGCTGTGAGTAGACTTGCAGTGCCCTCTCTGGTCGACTTTTACAACTCTGTTGCACATGAGAAAGTTTAACAGTGGACATGAACTAGACACATTTCATAAGGATCTGAGGCAATGCAACACAAAATTTCAGTGCCCATGTAGCACAATGTGTTTAATATATTCTTCATATCAACAAAAACAATATACTTGTCATGAAATTTAAAAAATTACCCAAGCAAGGGAAAATAAAATTAGTGCAGACTGGAAGTAAATCTGAATCTACTAAAAAAACCCAGCATTATTAATGGTTTTGAATAAGTGTCTTTCCAAGTACACTATGAACTTCAAAATCATACTGAATAAACTAGATTTATGAGCCCAATCCTGGCACATTATAAATCAGTTTCAGCTAAAATCCATAATGGGTTTCACAGTACATTGGCTTTGGATGCAGATGACTTCCAACTATCATCTCAGTATTACCACTTTGTTCAGCTGAGCCAGTGCCAAATTCACATTTTCTTCTGAATTCAAAGCTTGTCCTGAAACTGCAGGAGCCCTGAGGTGGTGTAACGGTGGTAGAGCCCATGGACAAGCTGGTCTTGTGAGCATAACATTTTGAAATGATCAGATAGAAATATTGCATACAATCAGAGATAAAACATATACATTTTTGGCACAAGCCAAAAGAGGATAGCTGTCTGTAGTGTGTCTACCTTCAGTACTGGCCCACGGTCAAATTCTGGCATGTTAAGGATAGTTTTGTAAAAACTCCAATTTGGAAAAAAAGACCATGGGCCAGTTACACCCCTGCATAAAACACACACACATCATATCTAAAATTAAGCAGCATAGGGGAATAATTGAAGTTGGACTGAAGATATTTTATCTAAAACATTGCAAAATGTAGAAGCCTGTCCGGAATCAGCCACAACTGTCTTACTGAGATCAACCCATTACGCCTCCACACCAACCAGCTCCGGGGGCATTGGGGACTTTGGATGTTTGCTTTCAAAGTGCTGCTTGAAGGTCTTCGGGTCGGGCATCTGTGTCTGAGAAAGTGTGAGAAAGAAAAACAGTGAAAATTTTTAAAATATACTGAAAATACATCTTGCTTATTTTCAGATTCCTCATCTAATTACATCAGTATGACCAGGTACACCAACAGCACCATAAAAAGGTGGCTACATGTACTTTCACAACAAGGCCGCATGACAGGTCAAAAGATGTGCAGTCCACCATGATAAAAATGCAAACTTGTTCATGTTTTTCCAGAGCCTCTACCTTCATAGGTGATGTGAGAGGCTGGTTGTCAATAATCACTTGCACAACAGATCACTAAAGGCGGCTAAAGCAAATAAAATATTGCATCTACAGGTAACATGCATGTATCCACCTTTCCTGGTGAGTGTTTAATTAAAAAATGTAGAGAGAGGTAAAGCAGGAGTTTGCATATCAGCAGCTTTTATCTGTCCCAGCTGCTGAGAGCTTCACTCCTGCAGCACAGAGACAAACGGTGGCATTTACCAGCGAACACAGACAATGGTGGAGATGGAGATAAGGGGAATGTGCAGAGAAGACTTCACAAAGCACTTGGCGTTCTGCCCATTTTCATACCTGCAATGTGCATCTGGACAATTACTGAGCATGGCGTGACTGTCAGACAGTCTCGATAAGATAAAAAATTTGGGCAGCGCTTCCTCAACCATTTTCTGTGACGGCTTTTAAACACTTTCAGAGTGTCTACAAGAGCATATACAAGAAGTGGTTATAATCCCAAAAGACGACACAGGCAGGGATTGTGGACCTGCTATGTTTCATTGAAAGTGGTGGGTTTAGGAAGTGTGGTTACCAACTGAATGGTTACAACAATATGAAATAATGGGGTACCAGCCTGACCTAAATCATACTTACACTACTCATTGTACTCAGAACAACGAAATGTATCTTATCTCCACTAATTTCCATCCTAACTTCACAGTTAAATGATATCAAGCTCACAGAAGAATAATTTTATGTTCTGTTTACCGCCTAAGCACATACCCGACACACGGTGCAGGTGTATACTAAAGCAGCCTTTGCTGCTGCCTTCTGGTCATGGCCTTTACTCTTCTTGATGTCTGCCTGCTTTTTGGCATTCTTCTGCTGGGACTGGAACTTCTGGTGCCCACGGGCCATATCTGATGCTAGACCTGAAGAAATTATACAGGAATGTGATCAGCACAACACCACGGAGAAGGTGATGAGCCATAAACTTGAAAGAAGACTATAAAGCCTAGCTTGCACAAAATGACTTCTGAGAAGGGGATGGAAAGGAAAATGTAAACAGGGGGACTGAAGGACCACCGACTGGAAACACAAAGCAGTTACACCACTTGAAGCTTCTGATGAAGCAACCTTGATGATTTACACTTTAAGGACAGCTGTCTTTTGGATCAACAGACTTCAAATGTGAAAGAAATCAGTGGCTGTGAAACGTCTTCAAAATCTAGGTTAATTGCTGTTTTTTTAGGTCACATGAATAAGGCAATTAAATTGGAAATTTCCCCAAAGAAAATCAGACTGCACATATTCAAAGTTATTATAGACAGCCTACTGGAACTAGGTCAGTGATGTGGTTTTGTTTTTGACTGATATTAACATTGGAGGGACTAATATTCTATCAATACACTGGGGTCAATCAGTAATCCCAAAAAGTGTGTGTTGGAAAAGAGTGCCCTTAGCTGTCTATGGCTGTAACTTCATTTTAACTTACTCGGCAACCTTTTCCATTAAAAATGTCCTCCACCCATGAGCACTGTGGGTGATGTGAGGTCAGTCCCCGCCATTCATTGCTCTCATACGGCCATCTAACGCTAACCTTGGCTAACGTTGTCTGTGAGGACTGGTTTAGCTAAACTTTAGCAAACCACCGGGCAGCGACGGTTGAAAAGGTATATTGTGGAAGACAGGGTCGTCTTAGGAACATAATCTCACATCTCAAAGTACGTTAATAGAAGAAATAAAACATCAATTTAATTTTCCAATGATCTGGAGAGTCAAGCATTCTGCTAGCCGGTTGCTATCGCCGACGCTAGGTTAGAGCACATGCAGATAATAGGAATGCTGATAGATATTAAGCATTAAGAGTCATAATACACATTTTGTAAATGCCTTACCAGTGATAAATTAATGTATTATTGAAGATAGCCACCAAAATAAAATTCAAGAAACGCTATATTAAGTTCTCTGGACCTTCCGCAGCTTCTACTGATTTCTCCTCACTCTGCGCTACTGCGCATGCCCATTCCCTGCACTGTGTTGCTTTCAAGTGTTCTCAGTGGTCGCGCCTGATACGTTCAGAAACAGGCCTACGCTTTGCAGTCGATGTTGCAGCAACACGGGTGGAATGGGAACATTTCTGACAGCACGTAAAGGCAGCACCAGTTCCATTCTCTCTTGCTTCAACGCCAATAGATAAAATATTAATAAAAACAACATTAAATACGAATGTACCAAAGTTTATGAGTGTAAAGCAGCCCTTTACCCATAAAACAATATTTCTAAAAATAACGCGCATAGCCAGCCACATGTATAGATGACTATTTGCTCAACATTTTCTGTCTGCTTGGTGCAAAATGAAATGCCTACCACAAGGTGTCACGGTACAGACAACGATAGGCCGAGTTTATTCAGATTTTTCACATTTGTCACTAAACGGCAGAGTTTTGTCATCTAAAGCTGAGGGTATCCCAAGGTCTGTCTATGTGTCCTGGTCACTAGAAAAGCTTACTGTAAAATTGAGAAAAAAAAGATAAGATTTTATTAAATTTAATTTGCAGGAACAGATGTCATTATTTGAGAAAAGTAATTCTATGCCACATAAAAAGGAATGGCGGTGGTGCTACGTTTTGAAACTTAAAATAATACTTTTAAGGTAAAATGGTAAACTAATTTGATTGAAGAAAAAAATAGCATTTGTAATACCTTACCTAAATATGTATTTAATTTAAAGGGTGGAGTTGAATTTAAATTACAAAGTTGACAAATTTTCACAAACAAGCTCTGCTGGCCTGAAAGATGATATACAAACATACTTTTTCTACTAAATAATAAATCACATTTGGAGCAACAACAATATTCAATATAAAAATATATCTCTTTATTATGGGAAATGGGTTGACAACGACATTGTTTTGGTTAGACAACTTGTTAATGCTGATGGGGGAATACTGATCTATGATGAATTCTTCTCCAAATTCACTCTACTATTTTCACCCAAAGAATATGCTGAAGTTTTCAATGCTGTGCCAAGGGGCATGCTGCATCTTTTGAGAAGTTCAGTGATCAAGGATTCAACTGTTGACATATCTGATAGAGATATATTAATTGGAGAAGTTGATATTACCAAAAATAAATTAAACACATCAGGAAAGGAATCACATACAAGCTGTATCCTTGCCCCAGTATTCTCTTGGGCTTCACTTTATGATGAAATTAATTGCCAGACAGTTTGGCTAGCTGGGGACAAGTTAAAGAGGCTTGCATTCAATATATCCAGCAAAAAGACATTGGGGAGATTTGGACTTGATATTGAATATTCTTTTACTTTCTGTGAATTAGAAGAAAAAACAATTATTTATTGTAACACTGTATGTGTACCAGAATATTTTGGGTGGATGTTCAACTTATATAAGAGAAAAAAACTGGGCATGCAATTAAATAACAGGATAAAGACATTTTGTGTGCTTTGAAAGTGATGAGGTGGGAAAAGTTTTTTTTGTTGTTGTTGTTTTTATACAATACATTTTATTATCTTATTACTGGGAAAGTTCCACATTTAAAAGAAGAGGGGGCAGACTCCAAAGCAGATTTTGAACTTTCCTGTCAAGAACCACAACATTATGGCACTGCAGTAAGAGGCCATAAAACAAGGCAATAAAACAAACTATGTATTTGATAAATTCCATATGAACAAATCAGACAGTATTCTGGACTAATATTCCCTTTTTTGTTATTTTTTCTTTTCGTTTCCTTTCTTTTTGTCTTTTCTGTGTAAATATGTACCCGTGGTATGGATAGTTCTGTGTGTATATAATGTGAATATATTTTTGTATGTTTAAAAAGGAATGTAAAAATACCTACACTTTCCTCCTACTGCAAATTGATAGCTGTACAATATAATCATGATAAAGGCAACATAATGTGTTTGGAATATTCGCCTATAATACAAACATTTAAACTAGGTATTCTTTTAATTTTCACTGTATAATAATAATCATACATTTAGTCTCATCATCACCTTAGTGGGTCAAAAGGATCAAAGGGCTGTGGGGGCGGGGTTCCTACCAGTAAAAACCATGTTACCTCTTTTAATATTAACATAATGTCTTAAAAACGTTCCCAACTGACAAAGTATGTTGTAGTTCACTACTGTCTCCTTTAAGTACTTACCAGACTAAAGTAAGAGAACAGTTGGCAGCAGAACACAGATAGGAAGGAACAACACATCACTATCAGACACACAAACTGAACTGTAACTATAGTGTCCACCTTTTCCTCATTTTTTAGGTAACGCCCCTCCCCTCCGTGTCCACCAATGGGAAAACGACTGTGCCACCTGTGTGGAAACATCTATCCAATCAGCAAGGCGACTTTCGCTTCCTTGTTTATTCTGTCTCCTCTGATGCTACAGTACCCATCTCTTAATTTACCAACTTCTCCAGACAGGACACAAACCCTGCCCGTGCCAGAAATGTAGCTTTGTTTTATTTAGTCAGCGTTTGCCCAAATTCTACCCGATATCAAAAACATTACTATATGTTTCAGTACGCACGGTTACAGAGGATTTTTATTGGTTGTTTTGACTGAGAGGTTAAATAGAGCCAGCCTCTCGCGCGCTTGGTTTTCTCCCACAGAGACGTACCTGCACTAACTAGAAAGTCCAGTTTCTCAAACAAGTCCCAGAAAGCGCCGGAGAGTCCTGGAGGCAACATGGACCTGGACAGGTAAGAGAAAGTCATTAGCACTGCGGGTAATAACTGTCAGTTTTACTCTAATTTTACAAGTACTTAAAATATTTTAGATTTCCTTTGTCTCTTTGTTCTTTGTACATAGGCAGTCGAACCTCTCTCTTAAAAAAAACAACAACAAAAAAAACACAACTTTTACAGTTTATGCTTTCAGCATTTATTTGATTAAGAGTTGCTTTTTATCAAGTAGAAGTGAAAAAGATAAAACACTCGAAATGCTTCCTAGACACTGCAGAAATGACCAAACTTAATATGGCTGTCTATAAGGACAACCTTATTGTTATTTATTAAGTTCTAGTCAAGTGTTATTGTTTCAATTCGTGCTATTATTGTTGCAAAACATTATCTTCACTGTGAATATTAAAACAGTGTGATGTGTGTCGTTCTCACCAGCCTCTCTGAATGATGTTTCAAAAATGACATACTTAAAAGTAACTCTCGCATCCACTTGATATTTCCAGAGCTGAATCACTACATCTTTTTGTTATTTAAATGTGATATACAGAAGTGACCTTAAATAAACACGCCTCACATGGAGCAGGCAATTAGATCGAAGTTTGGTGAGAAACAGCCTGGGGCAGAGTTGGTGGCTTGGCAGACGTTGCTTCTGTTAATGACAGATTGACTTTGCAGTAACAACATTGTGTTTTGTTTCCTCCAATTGTCCTTTCAGTAAACGTCTGGTGGTGCTGGTACCAAATGAAGCGCTGGTGCCCTCTCGCAGAGTATTCAGCAGCGAGGATGAGGCGTGGAGGAGTTACCTGGAGAACCCACTGACTGCTGCCACTAAGGCCATGATGAGCATCAATGGAGATGAAGACAGCGCAGCAGCACTGGGACTGCTGTACGACTACTACAAGGTGTGGAAAGTTTGACATCACAGCCAAAATAGTTGTCATACAACAAGACAATTTTAACATATGTTATGAGTCAGGGGCGGATTATCATATGTTATGAGTCAGGGGCAGATTATCAGACAATGGGCCCCTACACACAGATATGCAACAACCGAGATCTTATTATTTGTATTTGCTATAACTCTGCCAGGTCCCCAGAGAGAGGAGACGTGCCTGCAGTGGTGTTAAACCCACAGACCCCTCTGCCACTGGGCCTGAAAACTGTGGGAGCTTGGAGATACTAGAACACCATCTTCAGGCTCTCAGATCCATGCCTGTCAACCTCTCCCTAAACAACAGCACCACCACAGAACATCATGGCTCCAAGTATGGAGCCACCTGCCTCACAGCGGACACCAGAGGAGGAGATGGTAGAGGTGAAGGTGGGGTGGCTCAGGCTCTGGTGAAAACAGAGGGCCAGACGTCCATGGGACTGTCCTGTTCTGGAGGTTCCTACCGAGAAGAACCCAGAGAGCAGATAAGGATGGTTTATGAGCAAAGCCACTATGATTTGTCCCGTGCGGGCTATTTAAAAGAGGAACAGAGAAGCACTCCAGACAGCACATATGAGGACACTGTGGAAGCAGAGGTGAGACTTGTTTTACAAGGGGAATGAGGTGCAGGTGGTCGCTGCCTTACTTTGTGAACCAGAGTCACATCTGTAGGATTGTTCTGCTCCATTACTGGCAATGTTGTGCATTTCTCCCTCTGAAATTCACAGTATTATTTTCACAGTATTATTTCTTTTTAACAGATGTACTGCAGGAGTCCTTCCTCAGGAGCTGATGAATTCCGCTGCAGCCTGCCACTGTAAGTTAAAAATTACAGATACATGACAACATTAAACATACATTCTCTATTTTTTAAGTACACACAGTATGTTTTGATGCAAGTATTTATCAGGTGCTGAGGATAAGGCTTCCAATAATCTATAGCTTTTGTTAGTGTTGACAAATTGCAAGTGAAGACCAAAACCAAGTCTGTCTCTTATACTTTATGACTTCCCCAGCCCTTCTGTGGCTCTCAGCCCCAAGCCCATTTTTTCCCACTTAAGATGAACAAAAACTCTCTTTTCATGAGTCACAAATATAAAGATTCATTTTTAAAAACAGCTGGGCTCTGTAGTTTTTTTTTGCAAAAGTTACACACAGGAGTAAATAATGTTTGTTGGAGAGTATTTTTTAGTTGTGGATGAACACACATTTGATTTAGTGAGAAGTTACTGTATAGCTGAAAGACAGTGTGTGTGTGGGATTCAGTCAAAATGAACTCTAGTGTGTGTTTATGGTAATGAAGGAACATCCCAGCCAGTGCACTGATGTGGTTTTAATAGTTTGTGGATAACAATGGAGCTCTAATGGAGTAAGATTCATCAGGCTCCAATACACACAGAAGATGAAAAATACCGCCAGACTTATCATTTAAAGCTGTGCTGTTGCATGTCGGAGTATCTTTGATAAGTTAAAAAATCAGTCTGTTTAGAGCCTTTAAGGGACAGTTAGGAAGTGAAGTTGTGTAGGTTACATATCTGTAGTCAGTGTATTATATACAGTAGATATCAGTCAGCATGCCCCCAGTTTGGAGAGGCACACAGGAGTACCAAGGTAGAAGCTAAGCAGTATACTGCTGTTCAATGCATTTTAGCAACTTAAGAAAAGTCCCACCTAAAATAATCAATATCAGTTTAAGTGTGTAATATATATATATATCTTGAGAGTATTTTCTCAGCTGTACCTTTCCTTTCAATGGGAAAACCGTTGACAGCTTCAGTTCCTTATCTATGTACTTGCCAACGCCACCAGACTCCATTGAGAAAAACATTAGTTTTACCTCGCTGAACATGGGAGCTGCTTGCCAACAACTTCTTTAATCAGTTAGTGAGTATGTGTTATTGTGTGACTTTGGTGAATCAGAACCAACCCTTTTAAACACCAAAGTCACACAATAACACAAATAAAATAACCGATTGAGGGATAGGTAGACCAGCAGCTCCTGTGTTCAGCAATTTGGCTTTGAAGAGAGCAGTAAAATGGCTTTATATCCCTGTTGGAAATCACTGTCTGACATTAGGGCTAACCAGTGGAAATACTGTCAATATAGCATACATGCAATTTGATATTTTTATTATTTTGGGGTTTTTTTTTGTAGGTGGGACTTTTTTAGGTTGCTAAAATTTGTTTTGTTATTGACCCCTCCACAGCAGTAGATTGCTTAGTTTCCATGTTGGACTCCAGCCTGCTTCTCCAAAGTGGGGGCGTGTCAACTTACATCTTCTGTTTGTAATATAATGTCTACCCAACCCAACTTTACTATCCCTTTAAGAGCACCATAAGAACTACGTTTTACTGCAACGGCTTCCTTTTGATGTTTAGTTCTTAAATTCTTTATTTGTGCATATCATAAAATAAGACGTTCTTAAACCCAGAGGAGATAGTGCATCGTCGTGAAGTTTGCCCTACATTTGCTTATGTTCTTCCAGTGACCACTTCCAGTACCGTCTGGAGGCCAGCATGTCGCTGCGGCCTCGGCAGGGAGAAGGACACATGGCTTACCTGATCCGGGGCCAGTTCTATGCCCTGACACTGTCGAAGGCTAGCCTCAGTTCGTCCCTTTGTCAGCCCAGAGGCAAAGTGTCAGTGAGTGGACCGACACCATCACACAGACGTGATGGGGGAACATCCAGTGATGAACAATCCACCATGGAAGGCTCTGAGCTGCAGCGGGACACTATTGTGCAGGTAAGGAAGGGGAGATAGTTTTACAGGGTTTAAGGTTTTACATTAGGCTTAAAGTTTGTCAGCATGAAATCTTGTTTAACTTAGAAATCTAATTTTTTAATTCATTTTTATTCTGTTTTGGCCTGAATATACTCTAATATATCCTGTATATCTTTGCCTCCATTCCAGAGTGTTATCATGGTTGTCTTTGGGGAAGACAAGTGCAGAGATGAGCAGCTGAAGAATTGGAAATACTGGCACTCCCGCCAGCACACTGCTAAACAGAGAGTCCTGGACATTGGTAAGATGATTGTCAACATTTGTGGCTTGATGGGGTTGTAAGTAGAACAGATGGAGAATAGGCCCGAATACAAAAATGGCACACAAACTTTGGTATTGAATATCACACTTAGTTATTTTAACACCTAAGCTCAGCAAACCCATCACGGTAAAAAGAGAGTAAGCAGGTGGCAAACCTGCAGGAGCCTCCAGGACACAATTTGAATAACTGTCAATCCTCGATTCCCACAAGAGCACTGGGAATAGGCAGCCAATGGGAGTGCATTTGCATAGACGTTAACAGGAGAAATAGGTGGGGGCCTGGACTGAGGCCATATCCTGTACGATCAGCAAGAGGCAGGCCTCAACCTGTGGTTGAATGGAATGAGGCAGAGATGTCAGACACTGTGGTGGTTTTGTTTGTGGCAAGTTCATGCCAGTACCATGGTAAAATCTTTAACCTAAAGTAGGCGGGTAGAGATAAGTTAAAGTGATGACAGGTTAAGTGCTTAAGGAGGTAACACTGGCAAATCTGGAACTTGATTTATTGGGAAAATTGTTTCACAGAATGCCAGATATAGATATCTATAGGTATAAATACTGTACTTAAGATGAACTGCAAAATGAATGCAAACAGATGAATCAGAAATGAAACCAGTGGTTTATAAGATTTTTTGTGACCCCTCATCAAATAAGCAGTGTTGTGTTTGCAGTTCCACCATTTTTTGTATCATTTAAATAAGTGTCCAAAGAGGTAAATGTGTCTATTTTTTTATTTTTATTTTTTTTTACAAAAAAAAAAAGCAAATAATAGAGGATTAAAAAAACAAATTAATGTAGCTCATTTAAAAAAAAAAAAAAAATATTTTAACCCCATAAACATTTCACAACCCCTTGGGAGGGGTCACAAGACAGGATTGGAACCACTGCTCTAAATTACTGAAAAGTATACTAGTAGTTTGAGGGAGTACTTCAACCTCCAAAAGGCTGTATGTCAATTACTCAGCCAGTGTTATGTTAACTTTGAAAAGAAACTCTTACATTTCTTGTATGCCTCCTGTGAGCAAAGAATCCAAAAATGAGAATGGGAGAAAATTCTTGATTAATTGAAGTCATAGGGTTCTGCCTTTAACAACAGCAAACCTATATCAAAACATTTCTTTACAAACTTTCACAAAACTCATGCAGTATAATCCAAGTCTCATTTCTCCAGGTGTATGCTCAGTACTTCCCAAACATACAGCTCTTTCTGACTGGGAACTCAACTAAAGTAAGATTATCTATGTTCTCTTCTAGACTCCTTTACAAAAACAGTCATTTTACCTCGCTTAACACGGGAGCTGCTGCTCTACCTCTACCTCGATCGGTAGTTTGTTTGGGTTATTGTTTAACTTTGGTGAATCCTTATTAATCCTTAAAAACATTGAAGTCACACGGTAACAAACCAACTATTTGTTTGAAATTTTTTTGAAAGTTTTAGCAAAAATTTATGTTTTTGGGAAGTGCTGAGTATATGACTAGATAAATGAAACTTGGATTATACTGCACAAGATGTGTGAAAGCGTGTTAACAGATGTACTGATATAGTTTTGTTTTGTTAAACGTGGACCCCTATGACTTCAATTCATCAACAATTTTCGCAGTTTTTGGATTCTTTGTTCAACAGAGACATGAAGTTTACTTCACAAATCTTATGTAACACGGGGTGAGTAACTGACTTACAAATGGTCATTTGGGGGTGAAGTATTCCTTTAACTAGTTCCACTTTGCCCAGCTACATCAACAAAATGCCACATAAACACTGAGGCAGCAGATTGTACAATCTATTAATGAATACATATGTCAATATATCAGTCACAGTGGCCATTTTCCTGCAGAACATTTGATACTTGGGTACATTTTTTTTATTTTAAGTGCAGGACTTTTACTTGTAATGTAGAGTTTTTACACTGATAAATTATATTGTTGTTTATGCCACAGTTTTGAGAGAGCCCTGAAATGTTAAATTTAGAGCTGACACCAAACTTCACGATTTAACACCCACTGAAACAGTTTTCTCTTCACTTTGCATGCAGCCGACTACAAGGAGAGCTTCAGCACGATTGGGAACGTGGAGGAAATCGCCTACAATGCTGTCTCTTTCACGTGGGATGTCAGTGAAGTAGCTAAGGTAAGAGAGCATCAGAAGAAAAGGGGGGAACGTGCTGTTTAAGTCATGGCAAATGATGATCTACAAGTGAATGGGTCATAATGAGGGAAAAAATGAAGTAGTTTTCACTATTTATTCTCTTACCTTAACTTTCACACACTCAGAAGTTAACAAAATAGTTTTGTCATATTTTTTCTTATATTGCTCATAGCCACTTGTGGAAAATGTTGCTCCACAAAACCACAGAATAGTAAGTGGAGCATATGCCAGGCCCCTCCGTCCACCCCCAACCCCTTTGTCCTCCATGACACAGGATTTACCTCTTGCTCTCTGTCGGGTCATTATTTAGAATCACAGACATGCTGGGCACACTGCAATGGGCCCTGAAAAAACCTACTCGGATTTCACATCTGTAAACGTGGTCAGTTGGATAAAGACGAATGGCAAACAACATGTAAACACATACACACACCCACACACACAGCATCAGCCCCCCCTCAGGGTGTTTTGGGCTCAGGAGACTGTGGCTCCCATTCAGCTCAAACATAATGAGGACTCCACAAACAGCCTCATTGTAAGAAAGGTAATTGCAGCTTTGTGGGTTTGTGGATAAATATTTACTGTTTGGCATAAACCTTCATTCCACTGTAATTGTTTTTAGTGTGTTCAGATGATACAGTTCACTCAGTATAGGCCTTTTCCCGTTGTACACCTGACCACAATGATGTAGCACTATTTTGAGAATGTGCTGCAGACCATATTTAGATGCAAAGCAACTACATCGCAGACATCCTTTGAGCTATCATCATCGGCAGTTAAACAAATGTACATACATGTTCACACACATATTCCAGCTTTACACCAATTGTTACACATTGTTCCGTTTCATCTTAAAGCAATACACATTAAGGTGGAGGGGTCCTGACTTCTAGAACATAGTATAAGTTCAAGCCCCAAAACACTTGATCCTTCACTACACATGATGACTGCATCTTTTTAATAGAACCTCTCTGCCTGGTAAATCCCTGCATCTTTTAATTTTTCTTTTTATGACTTGTCATCATGTGACAGTCAACATAATTTTTGTTAAAAGACATTTTCAATTGTCAGTTTCAAATTGTCCAATCAATCACAATCATATTCCTCAGAGTGTATCAATTTCTTTTTTTGATGATGGCATGTTTCTCTGACAGTTGTTCATTGCAAAACAGTGACGTCAAACTCAGGCATCTATGCAGCTGCAAACTTACAACAAGAAGAAGTCATGGCGGAGAGTAACAAACAAGTGCTGCTTCATTTTATGAAGACAGATGACAAAAGTGCCTTTAAAATGGTCATTTTGAGTAAGGATGGAAACACCAGCAATATGGGCTTAAATCCAGGAGTGCTGTGTATTTGACACTCTATGCATGACGTCACAGCTTCCCAAATATAAATATCCTAGCTTATAATAACATTAGCCGCACGCAGGCAGATAGTAGATTTTTTTCTCTGACTTAGAAAACCTAAACAAAAACAGACGCTCTTCTTTAATCAATTTTCGATGATGACAGTTGACTCTTAAAACCTGTGTAAGCCTACTTTTTCAACACAGAAAAATGATCAGAAATAAATAACAGAATCAATAAAGATTGGTACCTATTAACAGAATCGATGATGGCATTGCTATCAGTAAAATCTTATCAATTCCCATTCCTTATCATCAGGTCAAAATTGAATTTTGTCCAATACTTTTGTTTATGTCTGAATACCCGCAAAACTATTGGCATTCCTGTCACCCCTACCTGTAATTTGTTCTTAGTGCTCATGAGCAATTGTTTGCATGCCAACATGGTAAACGAAAATGGTAAACATGGTTCCTATGATCTGCTAAACATCGTCATTGTGATCATGCTATTATGCTAACCTTAGCATTTCACTCAAAGCACTTCAGTACATAATTTCAACCTCACAGAGGTGCTAGTGTGGCTGTTGACTGTAAGGGACTGTACAAAAATGAGGACCCACATGTCAGCCTCTATCTGAAATATGGATGCTGCTAGCTTGTGATTGTGATGGGGGAGAAAATAAAGCTCTGATACAGAGACAGGATTGTTGTGCGGTGCATATGGCAAAGCACCCCTTTATGACCCACTGTCAGGGGCTGAAACAAGGTGCATATCAAGGGTGATTAAAAAAAGTCACCACCCCAAATAATGTTCATATAGCCCTCAGTCTTTTTATAGACATATGAACAACTTCACTGATACATTAAATTGGACAACAGTTTATTGCACTGAACATCAGTTAGTACACCCATACAGAATCAGAGTTGGAAATACAGCTCAGCTGCCAGAAGAAAATCGTACACTTCTGCAAACTACAGACATAAAGCATTTGTGCATTTCATATATAGCATATCAACATTTCTACAGTTATATAGCTCAGATTCATATGTGTCATCATCGTGAGGTGGAGCAGATGATGAATGGTGTGACACATAGGCCAGACAGCTGCCAAGCTGCAGACCAGTGTGGAGACCAACCAACAACAAACCTGGGTGTTTTATAGCAAGACATCAAAGCATTTTTCTCTGCGATTGTGGCACCAAAAGCATGTTTTTTTAGTGAGACATTGCATAGTTTTTTTTTGTCAGAAATCAGCAGTATTTCCAGTTGCAATTGTTGCAACAAAACCAAAACATGATCTTTCCCAACTATAACCAAGTGGTTTTTGTGCACACCTTAACCACAGTTGTTGAAACCTGAAGAAATGCAAAGTTTCAACATATCTGCTACATATGAAACAAACAAATGTTATAGATTTGTGGTTTGCAAAAGCAAACAATGCCAATTTTTATTCTGGTGACTGGGCTGCAGGGACATGAGGTGAAACAGGGTGAGAGAGAACTCCCCTGCTGTTGTGAGAAAGTATGTGGGCTCACATGTCACTGCTCTCCCGTCTCCTCCTCTCTGTTGTGCCAGCGAGAAATTTTGGTTTCCAAACATAATTGGAAGTCCAGTCAGTCTGTGATGGGCTGACACATAAAATTGGTATTTTTTGGTGCAAATGATCAGTTTGCTTTTTGTTTTGGCATGGCTCTGCTGTTGCCAAGCAACAATCATCATCCTCATTGTAATGGAGTGTGAAATGTGATGGTCGAGGAGATGGGCTGCTTCCTGCAGCATGACTCTGTTTTTTTGTTTGTTTGTTTGTGCCTGGTTGAGCGGATGGCACTGAACAGCCACTTAGCGGTGCCCTCATGAACTTTTCTCTTTTTAGGAAGGTATTTGAAAGCTCACACATGCAGTACGTGCAAACACAACAAGCCTCCTACACACACGCACACATGCACACACACACACAGATGCTAGCAGCAACACGTCCGGTGCTTATAGAGAAATTGAAATGGCTTGGGTCTGTGGAGGTGTGAATTTGTGGAGGTGTGTAGGAGGCTCATTTGTGCTCCAGGCCTTTCCAGCAATCAGCCCTCACCTCTGCAGGTTCAGGCACGACGCTGTTGACGCTGCGTAGTGGGAAAATTGCTGTTGAGCCGCGGTGAGGAATCTCTACCGTTATCCGTCTCTGCCGACCTGTTGCTCAGGCTGTTGGACCTGTTTAACTGGAAAATTCATCAGGAGTTTACGTTGGTTTAGATGGTTTGGCATCATCAGAAATCATGGGAATCCTGTTCTGTCATGTAGCTAAATGTTTGAAGATACCCACAAGTAGTATTATTTACAGTGTACGTTTCATGGTTTAGGACTGTACTGCAATTTGAGTGAGATTTTGTGAATTCATAAGCTTTTAAAAGATTTATCAGATCAGCAGCTCTGCTCTGCTACATTATTTATCTCCAGTAGAGGAGGGATTTTGGAGCAAAGCCTTGCATTTCTAAAAGCTGTGGCACAGAGAGGTGTGGAACAACAATAAACCACTGGTAATTCAGCATCAGTATAATATAATCTATATAATTCACAAGTATGTTCTCACATAATGGAAGTGTATTTGTGAGCATATAAAGCATTTAACATAAGGAGTGCAGAGAGGAGGTGGGACACATTTGCATGGCTGAGTGTTGCTTTGAGCCTGTGAACAGCTGCTGTTGTGACTCATGACCCTGTGGCCCTCTCACTCATCACTGCATTGTATATGAGTCAAGTTAAGATTCACTAGGGAACAAAGATCCTCATCAGATCTGACTCCTTGTCTGAGCCACACTGGCTATAAAACTGAGCTGATGACAGGCGCGTGGGTTCCCCTTGTGAAAATAAAATAGCACCTTTATTATCATTTTTAAGTTATGAGTTATTGTTTTACCTGTACCTAAAGTGGCGGTATGGTGGTACAGTGGTCAGCACTGTCACCTCACAGTGAGAGGGTTTTCTCCAGGTACCCCAGCTTCCTCCCACAGTCCAAAGACATGCAGGTTAATTGGTGACTCTAAATTGGCTGTATGTTGCTCAAATTGCTGGATGTGGGAATGAAGCTGGGATAGGCTCCAACCTTCCCCCCACAACCCCCAACAGAAGAAGTGGTTACAGAAAATGAATGAATGTACCTAAAGTAAATTTTAAATTATGCATTTCCTGGATTCTTTGCATATGAACCATCCATCTACAAAAAAATATTTTATTATTGATTTAAGTGTGTAGAGAGGAAAAGACAGAGGGATTTTTTTTTCATTTGCCATCATCATCCACTTTTGAGTGATCTGTGTAGTTTTACTTCTTTTTAAAAACTGGAAATTAGATTTAAAAATATTATTGTTTATGAATATTAATATTCATATTCAAAACCTCCTGTATGACTGTTTTGACTGCCACAGCTGTATCAGCTGTATCAGATGATCGCAGGTACCTTGACACCACCCGTTATGTTGCAAATGTGTTCATTTGAATGTATTTTAAACTTGATGTTGTTAAACTCTGTAAATCATATAAAAATGGATATTGTTTCAAAATGCTTTTATAAAATTGAACAGTCAGTGTTTAGCTAGGTTTGGCCAGGGTTCTTTCCCGCTGCCACTTGAAATAGCAGAGTCTAGACAGTTCAACCATTAATACTTTTAGCTTAAAGAAATACTTCACCTCCCAAATGATCATTTGTATATTGATTACTCAGCAGGCGATGAATTGTGAATTAAAAAGTTTTCGCACATGCCTCCAGTGAGCTAAGAATCCAAAAGTGGAGAAAATTCTTGTTGAGTTGAAGAAAATGGGACCACGTTATACAACAGCAAAACTATATCAGAACATCTGTTTACAAACTGTCATACAAATCCTGCTGTATAATCCAAGTCTCATTAATTCTAACAGGGAATTTAACTGAAAGTGAAACTCATTTATGCTCTCTTCAAAGCCAGACTCCATTGAGAAAAACAGTAATTTTACTTTGCTGACCACAGAAGCTGCTGGTCTATCACTGCCTCAGTCAGTAAGTTTGTGTTATTGTGTGACTTGGTGTTTTAAAGAGTTAGTATGGATTCACAAAAGTCACACAATAACACAAGCAAACTACAGTAAGTGATTGAGGCAGTGGTAACTGACAGATTGACCAGCAGCTCCTGTGTTCGGCAAGGTAAAATTACTGTTTTTTTCAGTGGAGTTTGGCTTTTAAGAGAGCATGGATAAGTTTGCCTTTTAGTTCAGTTCCCCATCGAAAGGCCTGTCTTTTGGGAAGCACAGAGCATACGACTGGATAAATGAGTCTTGAATTATACTGCATTAGTTGTGTGAAACACAGACCCCTATGGCTTCAGTTTATCAAGAATTCTCTCTGTTCTTAAATTCTACATTTACTGGAGGCATGCGAGTAAAACATTGTTTTGGTTTTTTTTTCATGAATTCAACGTGAAACAGGGTGAGCAATTAATATTTAGGGGGTGATGGTTTCCTTTTACTGATTATTTCAACTATTTATCCACAGCTTTTAGCCAGCTTTAGACCTCTCTGCTTGCTCGCTAATTAGTTTTTATGCACTCCCATTTAGCGGAGTCAATATGAGGATACATGATTTCTTTTATCAATCATAATTTGCATGTTTTTCATATTAGTTGAGCCAATAAGCAATCTTCCCACGCTCCCACTGGCAACCCCTAGATTGGGAATCACCAATGCATGATGACCTTTTGATAATTACCCCTCTCACTGCTTGTTTTAGGTGACAGAACTCTAGAAATGAACCCTGTCTTCTGTCTCATTTTTGTTTCCTAGGTCTTTATCTCAGTGAACTGTCTGAGCACAGACTTCTCCTCACAGAAGGGCGTAAAGGGGATGCCTCTGATAATCCAGATTGACACCTACAATTACAACAGCTGCCGCAGCAGGCCGATCCACAGGGCCTTTGCTCAGATCAAGGTCTTCTGTGACAAGGTGAGGACAGCCTGCTGGCAAAGTCAGTTGCCAGATTTGGTCAACAATGAGCGGATAATTTAGACTTGGGTGTAAGATTTTTTTGCTTTACTTCACTGTCTTTGAGCATATTCTGGCCTTTCAGTCCTGTCAAACACTTGTGTGCTTTTCAGGGTGCTGAGAGGAAGCTTCGTGATGAGGAGAAGAAACAGCTCAGGAAGAGGATGAAAGGTAAAAACATTTTTTTCTTCTTCAGTTTGGATAAGTAATGAAATATTGAAGCACAGAAATAATGTTATTGAGCTTGATTTAAAATCCTTTGAAACAAGGTTACAAAGCACTGTCCAGGAAATCATAAAATTAAATAGAAGAGCTCAGCAGAGGACTACAAAGCCAGGGAAATGTAATCAAACCATATCAAATCTGTACTTGGAATGGTTGCCTGGCAACAGATGCTGAGTTCACCCTCTCTCTCTGATTTAGGGAAAAATGGCAGCTCAGGGCCAACCTCTCCTCCCTTTAAGAGGGCTGACAACACACTGTTCAAAACCACGCTAGACCTGGACTCTCAGGCTGTCCTCTTCATTCCTGATGTCCACTTTGGAAACCTGCAGAGAGCTGGCCAGGTGAAGGACCGCTCCCTGTCTCATTGTCTCTCATTAACACACACACACACACATAAGAAATGTCCAGTTCAGTCACTGTCCAGTTGTGCAGTGTGCCTCATATTTCCTTTTTACTCCATTTGCAGGTGTTTGCTTTCAACACTGAAGAGGTCGACAGAGACGGGTGAGTATCGTACTGTTATTATCACAGACTTTGCTGTTGTTTTAAGAGATGAGAAACTCAAAGCAGGGATTCTGCAATATACCCTTTAAATTATAATGATGTGTCTGCGTCTTAGGAGTGTTCTGGTTAAAAGGATGGCATGCATTGCTGAGGACGATGTCTGTTCACCTCAGTCCAAGAAGTCCAAAGTGGAACCTGAAAGGAAAGGTTTGTAAATGTTACTCTTCTCTCATTAGTTTTGGTCTCATGTCTTATTGTTTGACTGAATGAATGAATTTCTATGCCTCGTCCATTCTATGCCTCGTCAGTTCTGCTCTACGTGAGGAAGGAGTGTGATGAAGTGTTTGATGCCTTAATGCTGCGCACCCCAACCCTCAAAGCACTCATGGAGGCAGTGAGTATTAATGAAGTATAGTTTTAGCTGCTTCAGGCCATAACAATGAGACAAACATGACACGTCCATTGTGCTAAACAGGATAAGTCAATCCCAGATCATTGATTCTTTTTAAAACAGTGTTGACGGTATGGACTCATGGTACTTCAGCATGTTGAAATGCATTGTTTCTTCACAGATCTCAGAGAAATACACAGTGCCTGTTGACAAGATGGCCAAAGTTTACCAAAAAAGCAAGAAAGGGTGAGTGAGACGAACTGATGAAACAAGACTAAGAGGATTCTGCCTCTGTAATGCTGTACACAGAAGAACTGTGGTGCTTTAAGCTAAATGCTAACATTCATATTTAGCAGGTTTAATGTTCACCATGGTCACCATCTCAGCTTCATGTGTTAGCATGCTAACATTTGCTAATTAGCACTAAACACAAATTGCAGATGAGACTGATGGAAGTCTCATTAGCTTTGCAGGTATTTGGTCAAAGTAAATAAAAGCTATTATCTATTTTGATTCATCCTCTGAAAAACACGAATGAACCGAATTTCATTGCAATCCATCCAACACTTGTTGAGACATTTTACCCAAAAACCACAAATGTCAGCCTCACAAAGCCACTAGAGGGAAAGGGACGTGATCACCAAAGCTAATATCAAAGTTCATAAAGATCCATTGAATGGTTGTTGAGACATCTCACTATAAAGCAATAAACAACAACCTCATAGTGGCAGGGGACCATCACGGTCTGTAGGATTTATCCTCTGGGGACTATAAATGTGTGTTAAAAAGTTAGTGGAAGTCCATTAAATTTACTGCACACTTAAACGTGTTTAATGAGCTGTAAACTAAATGATATGACTGCACTGTGATGAGGCATATCAATGTTGGTGTTAATATTGACTTTTTTTTAATTTATTTATTTATTTATTTTACCAAATTTATAAAAAATGGCATGTCATGAGTTGGACAGTGTAAGTGTACGTTATATTGAGAATACTGTCATCGCTACGAGCGACGTGATTGGACAGCCGCGGCCCTCCAGGTACGTGCGTGACGACGCAACTCTATGTGACAGGAAGTTACACACTCGTATGGGAACCTGACAGACTTTGTTACATTAACATAAAATAACCATTAGATAATGGACTTAAATAATTAAACATTAAATAACAGACTTTCACCCCGGTTACACTTTACCTTGCTACAGACAGCCCTTACCGACAAGCAGTACATGGCTGCAATGCCCTATCTGTGCTTTCATCAAAGTGACAAGACTTCTTTGAGAAAAATAGTATTTTAAGCTCATTGAACACAGCAGCTCCTGGTCTACTGCTGCCTCGATCAGTAAGTTTCTGTTATTGTGTGACTTTGGTGCATCCAAACTAACCCTTTTAAAAGCCAAAGTCAACAGTTACACATACAAAGCAAGTGAGCAAGACAGTGGTAGAGCAGCAGCTCCTGTGTTCAGCAAAGTTAATTTACTGTTTTTCCCGATTGACTCTGGCTTTGAAGAGAGTGATTAATGGCTTCAGTTACCCGTTGGGAATCAATGTATGACAGTGTGGTAAAGTGGTAAAGATATTCTAAATATAGTGTAGACTTTTAGACGGGTTTTGTTGCTGACCCCTCCACAGTGGTACATTGCTTCTCTTGCCTGCTTTTGTAAATGGGGGGGAGTGTAGACCAAAATCTACTTTATGTGATAGACCGACTATGTATAAGTACCTCACACAACCTCACTCCAAAAGATACGAACTATCCTTTTAAATCAGCCCTGAACCTTGCAAAGCCAATGCTGACATATAGTTGACCAGTTGGGACTTATCTACGTTGTGAACTTGTGAAAGAATGATACTCCATAGTCACATATCTACTCTGGCTACCATAACTTGCAGATCGACTCAAGGAAGTTGTAGTTCACTGAAGATTTTGCCTTAGAGTAACTAGGGCACTCTTGTCACTCTTGTCTGTAAATGTGTTTCATCTTCCTCAGGGTTCTGGTGAACATGGATGACAACATCATCCAGCACTACTCCAACGAGGACACCTTCATCCTGGCTATCGAGAGCTCAGCAGACTCCTTATGTATTACTCTGTCGGAAATCTGAGGGTTGTTAGCCACTGCACTGAATTCACCAGTCATCATGTTGTCAGGCAGTGATTATCAGGGGTGGGTGACGCTTTAGCCATGCCTTGTGTAGCAGTTGTGAACATTGTGAGCAGTATTAGATGATGCCGCCAAAATGTATTCCTTGAAGAAAGCCACTGAGGAGTCCACATCCACCTGACCTGCTGCAGTACTGGTTTACTCCACATGCTGCTGTAGGAGGATCTCTTGTATTTGTGGCTTGGGGGGGGGGCGTGTAATATTTCCTAGCTAACTACCTATTCAATCTTGACTATAGCTGATTGGAATAATACCTGGTGCACCAGAAGGGAGGTCATCCGGGTCCCCACAGAGCATCCAGCCAGCTTGCTGTGGTTTCACAGGAAGAGGACAGCACAGAATACAGTAGTCTTATTGGATTAACAGCAGGGACTGTTGTTTGCTTCCTCTGCGCTTTCTGCCATCCTTCCTGTTACCTCTTTTAGTGCTGGAAGCTTATAAAGGACTCAGTCAGATGTTCAAAAGGCTCTCGCTTCAAAGCAAGACTATGCAACATCTTTTGCTGGCACTCAACAGTTCAAGGTCATTGTTTTGTATGTATATAAGATTTTTAGATGCGTCTCAAGGTGACCTCATGTCGTTATTCTAAGTCAAAGTGAACTTATTCTAATCCGTCTTGGTCGTCCATCTTTTTTTATTGATTGGTTACATTTTTACTGCATATTACTGCTTCCAATCAGTGCCAGTGAAATAATGGTTATCCCAGGTTGTCATTACATACTTGTGTCTCAGGGTTTATAATTGCATGAGGCACCGTTATGGAACAGGACAGTAAGTCTCCAGGATGTTGTTAAACTGTTTTGCTTCCTCTGTGAATGTGTTTATTGCTTCTCCTCTCACTGAAGAGACTGCAGTCATTAGTATTTATGACGTTAGTTAGGGACTTATGAGGCCCAACTGCTCCATCCATTTACACAATCCTTTTCCGAGGCTACTGCAAACCATCAGAGCTTAGGAGTCTAATCACCTGATTTACTGACAGCTTCAGCGTCCTTCATTTGCTTCATGCATCATGATGTACAGTCTTTTAAATGAGTCAATAAATATAGTTTTATATGCAGTCACTTGTCTTTCATAACTTTTATACAACTTTCTAATAAGACACCCTTTGTAAAGGCTTTATATGTTGTAATTCATGCATTTATTAATGGTTAATAATCAGTCGCTAATACTTAATATACTAGTTATAAGCAATTGTTTACTTATCCCTGCTCACACCAGCAACTTTAGATATTTAACCACATTTCTATGGTCACACCAAAGTTATCTAGACTGATGCATGGCACTGAAGGTACGAGGAAAGATATGTGTTTTTGATTTTGAGCTGTCCCTTAGAATTTAAGACCATTCTTTAGACCATTTCTTAGACATGTTATGCAAACTGGTCCCGATCCATAAAGCATTATTAAACAATTAAACCAACCAACAACTTATAGAAAATGGTACCAAATTGCCTTGACTGAGGTTTCATTTTAGCTGTAGGTGGGTGCTTATACAGAAAAAGTGATATTGTACTGAATGATTTAGTTCAGGGTGACAGCCTTAGACTTTCTGGATCCTGTCACCTCAAGAACAAAAAGTATTGAAGGCACATTACGAAAACTGAGTTGTATCATATTTCATCTTTCCAAGAGCTTATTTCACTGTGTTCCTCTCTGTAGTCAAGGATCAAAGTACTTTACACACAGACTGCAGCTCAGTGTGACAGGTCACAGTGATCTCATCTCAGCAAGCTGAGCTGACAAAAGTTTTTATTTGACATTACAGCTGAGAAAAACAGCTCTGAAGATGGTTTTGGTAAATAGAAGCTTTCACATAATAATTTTCTTGCACGTTCGGGGCAACTCTGGTGATGGCAGTGTTGGTAAATCCACCTTTTTGATCCAGCAAGAGATATCTCAGTAACTACTGGATGGGTTTTAATGACATTTTGAAAAGATATACATGGTCCTCAGAGGATGAATCTCCCTGACTTTAGTAGTCCCCTTACCTTTCCTCTAGTGCAGGATTACTCGACTTTTTTTGTCTGGGGGCCACTTTTGTAAAATGACAGCAGGCCTGGAGCCAGTTAATAAACAAATATTTAATAATAGTTATCAAACAAAATAAATAAACATGGCAAAGCCAGATCCAGCAGTCCCACACAGGTCAGGTGCTTCTGGGATTGAGGGACCTTCGGGGCTTAGTGTGTACCTCAATCGCAAGATTGACATTTTAAAGGAGCAGTGTGCAAGATTTAGGGGTATTTAGTGGCATCTAGCAGTGACTGCAAATTTCAACCAGCTGAAATTTTTCCTAAATTCCTTCAATGTTCATTGTTCAAGAGATTTTTAGAGAGACCCAAATTATCCACTAGTAAACAAACAGACCAGGTGATTAAAGCTGGTAAAAACACTGAGTAAAGCAATTCGACGTTACGAATCAGTGTTTCTCTGCTGCTGTTTGGCTCATCAGAGATGGGCCGGTGACCCAGCACCTGCTAATCTGTGCTGGTCTTTTTTCTCTGAAAACTTAAAACACAGATATACAGGAGGAGGAGCTGAAGTATCAGCAGAGGTCGCTTCCTCTCCAAAACAAACATAACAGGGGTCTATTCCAGAAAACAAGTTTAACTCTGAGTTAATGAACCTGAGATGGAAAACTGAGTTTTGGGCTCCAGAACAGCTGATCAGTTTGTTCAGTTTACTCTTGAGTACATCAATTCTGAGTTAAACTGGTGCGTGGTGGATGGAAAAAGCCATCACCAATTCAGCTCCGATACTACAATTCAACATGGCAACATGGAAGTAAAACGTAGAACCTTCAATTTAAACCAGTGGACATAGATATTAAATAATTGCGACTTTGAACTTTGCTGCTGGAGCTCAGCAGGATTATGATAAATTTGTCATATATTTGTGGGCCTAAATGCAGACTGTGCACATTTATCTTTATTTATTGAGTGTTGTCCATTAATTAATCATTAAGGCCATAGTCTACATTTTAAATATATTTATTCAGCTTTAGTCTGATGGGAATAAAACACAGGAACCAGCAACTAAAGATGGAAAAATATAGTTGAAGAAAAAATATATATAAATCTAAGACAGAGACATAAATGTGATCAGATCCAGTTATAATGTAGTTGGTGCTTGGCACTTGAGTAATAGGCTATAACATCTAGTGGCTTTATATCAGCTGCAAATGTGGTAAATCTAAACTGAAATGCTGTTAAAACCTCTTCAGACTCTATGCAGTCTATTAAAAAAAAAAAAAACAACTTACTTTCATTCTGCAGCTGCACCACAATCCTGCTTACTCAAAAATATTAGCATATAATCTCAAATGAAATCATTAGTGATTGAGATAACTATTCATTGATCTGGCGTGTCTAAAGCTTCATACCAATTTGCAAACTGAGATGACACATTACATGTCATAAACATTTTAGTGGAACTGTTCCAACAGACTGACAGCTGTCTGCAGTGTTATGAAAAAGGGCATGTAGAGGTTTGATTCTGAGCTGAGGGACATGATACTGTGTGTTATGTTAATGTGAGGGCAAAAACCTCTGTTCAAAGACTTAAGTGACAGTGCATAAAAGCAGTAACTTCATTTAATGAATAATAAACTAATATCCAACCAGGATGTAGATTCTGACACAGTAAATGGATGCACTTCGATACTTACTTTCATCTGACTGAATCAATGAGGATATAATACAGTAAGTCTGCCCCTGTCAGAGGGAGGAGACAGACAGAAACTCAGGGTTTTGAGTTTCAGGGTTTTTGATGGCTGGTGTGAAAATGCAAATGGCCCTATCTAGAGTCAGTGTCTGGTTTGTCTGTTCTGGGCTACTGTGGAAACATGGCAGTGCAACATGGTTTACATCGCTGACAAGGACCCGCTCCCAATGTAGATGTAAACGGCTCATTCTAAGTTGAGGAAAACATGCTGATTCTTATTTTCAGGTGATCATACACTAAAGAAAACATACTTGTTATGTTATATTTAATCTCTCCCAATATATACCCATAAGTCCCACACAGTGGACCTTTAAATTCAGAGTGAAATACATTCATGTAGCGCTGTTACTATGTTAATTTTTATTTAGTCCCATACTTAAGATGATGACCAACTTCCTGTAAAGGCAACAATATTCCTACCACCTTCAGCTGCAATCTACGTTTAATGCTTATTAACTATGCTAACATTTAAAACTAATGACCTGGTGGCATGTTATTAGCATGTTAGCATGCTAACAATTAGCTCAGAGCTGCCAGCTTGTAGACTTTTATTTTCTCTGTTACTAAGATGTATTGCGCACAGAGTACCCTACAGTGCATCCCTACCATGTATGATTTATATTACCTGTATGCTTTTCCTAGCGATAAAAGATGAAGAACAGTTAAACAGGATGGTTTCTGTATAAAGCTTTTCTACCTGGTTTAATTTATGAGGATTTTTGGAATTATGGTTTAGATCAGGGGTAGGCAACCTGCGGCTCTGGAGCCACATGTTGCTCTTTAGCCCCAAAGATTTTGATTTTCATTTATCAGTCCTGTAGGCCTAAAGTGATTCTGACATTCTCCAATTGTACAAACTGAGCAGCCTATACACTGAATTAAATTAAAAGTTTTAACTTTTCTGCAACTAAAACACACATCAATCGTCTTCAGCCCGGCGCCTTTTCCTCTACATTTTGCCAAATCTCAGAAGCGGTAGCAACAGTAGTCTTGAGTCTCCCTAACTTGGCTAGTATGGACTCCAAATCCAAAAAAGGAGAAATTTTGAAAGAAAACATCATAAAATTATGCGTTAAGTGATGAATTTGCTTTTACCATTAACAGAGTTAAAGTTCCAAATCATCACAAACAGCCCACTGCAGTGCCACCTGGTGGTAAAACATATTAATGAATGCTCATTTAGACCTATTTATGAGGTCCACAGGCTAATTTAGATTCAACAGACTGTGTTACCTTTGTTATTCCGCTCAATATGTTTTGTGGCTCCAGATGGATTTTTTAAAATTATTTTTGGTCAAAAATGGCTCTATTGATGGTGAAGGTTGCCGCCCCCTGGTCTAGATTTTAGCATTACTAAAACTACGACCTCAGTGATACCGGATTTTTGAGGCCAATAACCACACTGATATTAAAAGTTAGAAAAATTAAATATCGGCCAATATGCAGTCTTTTTCAGACATGCTTCTCTTTATACA
>JAPZEB010000025.1:27748879-27759825 GCA_029783705.1 Chaetodon striatus | reverse complement strand
ATACACATTAGATTTTATCCAGATTTGAAAATAACATTTCTTTTTTTTTTTTTTTTTTTTTTTAAATAAATCACATTACATTAGCAATTCACATTTTGAGAAAATGAACACGCATTTTCCTAATGATGCTAACATCACGATTGAGTCTCACAATAACCAAAGCACACAAGACAACCGTGTAACTACTTGCAACAGGGTTTTCCTTGGGTTGGACAATATATCAATATTATATCAATATTGTCATATGAGGCCAGATAACATCTTAGGTTTGGATATCGTGATATCATAGGTGTTGTCTTTTCCTGCTTTAAAGGCTGCATTACAGTAAAGTGATGGACTTTTGTGAACTTATCAGACTGTGCTAGCTGTTCTGTTAGTCATTATATCCACATTACTGATGATTATTTTTAAAACATCTCATTGTGTAAACATATTTGGTGAAAGCCCCAACACTACAATATCCTCACAATACTGTTATCGAGGTTTATAGTCAAAAATATTGTGATATTTCAATTTATCCATATCACTATTTTTGTTTTACTATCTTCCTAAAAATTCAAGTTAAAACAAGAAAAACCTTTACTGAGATCAGTCACTCTGATGAATCCTCCAAAATATGTCTACAGTGCAGGAAGAGGTGACGTTCCTGTTATATTCAGAGAGACCAAAGACATCTGGCAGATGACTGTTTGCTTTTCTGTTTCATTTCATATTTCCATCTTAACTGCAAATTGATTTTATGAATCACTAACTTCTGACAACACACGGCAGACGACACACTCCACCCTTTCTGACTTACACTTCCCAAATTCATCAAGAGCTGCTGTATCCTAAAGTTTAGAGTCACAAAGGAATATGTGTTGACATCAGAAGACTGTGAACCTGTAAAAGTGTCATTAACACCTATGGAGAGGCAACACAAATTCAAGAGTTAAATCTTTAGTAAAGAGTTAACATTTTAAGAGAAAACTAAGGTTCTTTACAAAAAGTGCTTCAAAAATTGGTAAATCCTACACACGGGGGCTTTAAAATAAGAAGCATCTTCGGAGCATCAACACCTTCAACAACTGCTAAAAAATAACAGGCCACCTCCTACAAAGTCTCTAATATCCATCCACGAACTACAAATAGTCACACAGCCTGTGACATCGTGGATGACCCATCCCACGTCCTGCACGGCGCACACAGCCTCTGAATATCTTCCCTGCAGCAGGCATATTCACTGCCTGGGAGGCACAACTGATCGTAGGAGAACCACCTTTGTTCCTGAGGCTGAACCTCAACCTTCCTACTAATGACACCTTCTGAAACTAGCTGCAGCAACACCAGCGCACTCTCAGTAACTCTCACCTCACTGAACTTGCTACATGTTCAGAAAGTTGAGTGAACTAAAGCCTTCACTATGAGCTGATGAATGTGAGCCTTACAGGTTGTGTTGATGCCTCAGCTTTAGAACTGTCCGGCGCTGCTGGGGTCGCACTGCAACAGACGGACGATGGAAGGATCGCTCTTTGCTCCTTTGATGAACTCCTCCAGAGACAGCTTACCTAAAACATGAAGAACACCAGCACACTATTAGAAATTATATTTTTGAGTTCATATTTAAGTCCATAGCATACAAGCAAGGGACAGTATCAGGGCTTAGAGCAAAGACAGACAAAGACAAATTCTATTTTTTACCACCTACTGTTCTTCAAGGGAAACTTCAGTTTTTCTTAACCTGGACCCTTTTTTCACATGTTTTTGTGTCTATGTGGTTAATGAATACAACAATTCCTGAAACTGGTCCAGTATTAAGGAAACAGGCTGCACCATAATCCCAACGGGCAACTGAGCACCATGAATTTACTTCCATTAATAGTGCTTCTTTTTGCCACTGACAGACTCAGACTGTTATGAGCAGTGTCTACTGACATTACAGAAAAGACCCCACAAAAAAATCAAATGCTTTTGTTTACCTATCGCTGATCTGGTCTGTTTGTTGGTGTGTGTAACCAAGTCTTCCTCAAGGAAAAGTCGTGTTCTAAAATCAAGTAGACTTTTTTACATTGTCAAAATCAGCTAAACATTCAGCCATGACACTGAAAAAGATAACACTAAGCTACGCTTTCTGTACTCCAATACAAAAAACTCTTCCTGGCACTCCTCTCTCCAAATCTAACGAGCACTTTTAGTGGACGGAAATTGAAGGTGCACAAATGCCTTTTAACATTACATTGCAGCCTGTTTGGCGGCTGCAGCGATCTCCTCAATACTTGACCAATGACAAAAATTGTTGTCTCTTTTAGGACAAAAAAAAAAAGTTTCCCTTTTAAGTAAAAAAAGAACCTCGACTGTAATGCACTGTAAAGGAAATATATGGTAATAATATACAGTAACACACACACTGTATACTGCTCTATAGTGCACAAAATGACCCCACATTTTAACACCCTATGGAGGTGACTGAGCAACACTGCAGTCAGCATTTAGTGACACTGACAGCAGTATGTTGTGTTTTAGCTCTTCACAAAATGTGTTCCTGTTGGATCTAATTAGCTGGGTTACTCATTCTGCTGCAACATGTGATGTACACTCTGCTTTAAAGGCTGACAAGAACCTGTCCATGTAAGTGCAGTTCACTGGTGAACCACTGGTGAAAGCCTTAAGTAACCTCACACCCGTTCACCTGAGCAGTCAGCCTAGGTGGGAGATGCCTGGGATTTGTGATTGGGGTCATCCCAGTTAAGAGTTTTTAAAGAATTTTAGTGAGATGACAATAAAAAAACACTTCTGAAGGTGAATCACATGATTCTTTGTAGCTGTCACCTTCCAGCCTCCACAACCTGAGTCAGTGCATCCTAATGATGTTCCATTTCCCACCAACAGGTGGTGGTGTTGAGACGGCTCTTCTCGCCTCTATTCACCCACTCAACAGACTCAAGATGCCTCTCTACGACTTGCTCACTACTCGTGATTCTCATTAGAGGAAGCAAAAGAAAGACAGCACATTTCCATGTCCAGGTCAGCGCACACCCTCTCACTTTGTGTTGCTGTCTTTGTTCGGCTGTCACTTTTCTCCCAGTTCCTCTTCTCTCCTCCTCTCTCCTCCATCCCACTCCTCTTTTGCTATGTCTTCTCTTTCTACCCACACTGCTCACTAATTCCTCATCGTCCATCTCTCTTTTCCTCCCGTCTTGTTTCTGTGGCTCCTGTGCTCAGGATTACCGCTGGAGTGTCTGCGCTGCATGAATGCTGTCTCTGAGTATCTGCAGCACAATTGTGTGTGACTGTAGTGTGTTGTGTATGACTAAAATCGCAGGTCAGGTGTGAGTTCTGTTGTCAATGAACTGCCGCTTTATCCTGAAGGGCTCTACAAGTGCCTCTGTGATGAAGGACCAGGCCGCTGTGTACAATGACAACAGCTGCCGGCCAGCTAACCAGGTGGCAGTGACAAGCTGTTCAAAACATTTGCAATTTAGATGCCTGGTGTGTCCCATTTCACTGAAACTAATGCATAAATCCATCAATGAACTGATTCTATCAGGTGCTTTTTAAATTATTATTTGGCATCTTGGAGAAGCAAAAGAAAATGTAAAAGGCTTTGTATCAGCAAATACCTGATGTTTTAGAGTTGTAGCAGGTAAACACACGGCCATTTTCTTGACTCAAAATGACCAACAAAGTGTTAAATACTCAGTTTAACATTTTTCTTTACCATCAACCTTCTGTTAAAGCAAACCTATGTGAAACTACCCCCCACTTAAAACAGCAGCAGATGAGGTTAGCCTACCGTCTCTGTTAGTGTCCATCTGCCTGAAGATCTTCTCTGTCCTCTTCTCAGGTGTCGACTCGTCCTCAGGCATCTTCATCACAGAGGACACCATCTTATAGATCGCCTATAAGGGGACACATGTAAGGTTATATAATTAATAATTAATCCATGGGTCTCTTCACCGTTTACTTTCTAAACTGAAGGTACTGTAGCACCAACTATTGCCTCTAGGAATGTCACAACTCTGTGAATGTCCACAGCTGTCTGACTGTATGAAACTACAGATGAGATTTTGCTATTATTCGTCTTTTATTTTTTAATGCTGGATCTCAAACTCGATTCAGTGTTTGTTAACTTGGTGAACCTTGATAAAAATGAAGAGGAAGATTCACATGGATATTTTCATCTTTAAAGATAGTCTTTGTAAACTTTTTGTCTACCTCTTACAGACCTTGATAGCCTTTTTTCTCAATCAACTCAACAATGGGAGTCCTAAATGAAGACACTATTTTCTGCAGTTTGAGCAGTTGTGGTTATTTCACAACAGAATTTCACAACAGAAGTTTTTTTTGTCTGTGCTTTTCTACTAGTTTGAAGGGTGGGACTCAGCTGAAAAAAAAAAGGTGATGTCACATACTTTCATGCACCAATCAGGATTAGGCAACGTTTGAATCAAAATGTGACAGCTGTGAGGTTGTTTGCATATGTTGCCAAATCTGATCTACCACACCCACACAGTCTGAGGAGGCAGACTGGTTCAGTTTGTGAGTATTAGACTCTCAGTAGATAATGGGCTTGTAATGATCTGCACTGCTATAAACAGTCATGCCTCTAAGGTCCTCTCTTAGTGAGCTATATATGAAAGTTATAAAATGATTGAGTGTGGTTTTTATCTGACTGTGTGGTAAACACTGTGCTGCCATTTTGGCTTGGTCTGTCTTGTGAAAGAGGTAATGCACTTTAAGAGACTTCCTAGTTGCAAGTCTGTCAAATTATGCTATTGGGCCCAGAAAGACTTACAGTGGGAAAGAGACATCTATGAGTCAGCAGCAAAATAACTGATTTCACATTCTGAAAGTCTAGATAAGTCGCAGGAATAAATCATTTTATCCCCATTCAAGATAGCAGAGTGGTAAACTGTACGTTAGCTGCTAGGCTGACGAAGTCTCTAGTGTGCCTGCTCTACAGGCTCCACAATGCAAGAGATCCAGTTAATTTTATACCCGGTGAGTGTTTTTTTTTTTTTTTGGCTTCATACGCCAGTAAGTAACTTTCATAGGAAGGAACAGGGCCCTGCCTCCAACACAGCATCCAGTTCTCTTTATACGTCCATGGTCTACACAGCATGGAAATGGACTGTCTAGATTACTTGTGTCTATCTGCTCTTTTTACACAGCTTTGATGCAAACTACACCTGGATCAGGTCCCGACTGAGGATGCACTGATCAAATGTTTTCTACCAATAAGAAATACCTGCTGATACAGAGCACTGATACCTGTGCTCCATTTCCCCCTAAATTTAAAACCTGTGAATCTCACTGGGATCATTTCTATGTAAGAAAACACGAGGTCAGGGGTCATTAAGGCACTAAAAACTGAGCTCATGACCCGGCATGACTTAATCAATATAATTGATAGATGAGGCACAATGTTCTTTTTTTGGTTGAAGATACACCATTCAGGATTTTCCTAAAAACAATAAAAACAATAGACGAGTACATAAGTAATCCCTCTCAATCATCACTTATTACCCTCTAGAAGTGTGTGGCGGTGTATTTTCTGCAGAGACTGCCCTCTGCCTGGGTTTTCTTATTTTCTGTGTGCTGGATGTTTATGGGCATGTACCCCTACAGTGCTCAGTGGAAGTCAGGGCTTTATAAAAAGGTATCGACCAGGTGCCAGACCATAAGCAGCAGGCATCCAAGAGACCAAGCGCATAAAAAACACAAATACAGAGGGGTGAAACACCAGACGAGAGTGAATCTGGGGTTGGCTTTTACTTTCACTTTGACTAGTGAGCATGGTTACAAACAGTGACAATCCTACATTGTATGCCTTTAAGGGAAGTGTTTATTATATGGATTTGTCATATCAGTGTTGATAACCAGCTTAATAAGGTCAGTATCTGCGCTAATACCGGCATGTCATACCAGATAGGTGCATCCTGGTCCAGCCAAACAGAAGAGACTACAGAGAGTACCTCACTGTTGTGTGATTACATTTCTGTGGTTTAGGTAGGGTGGGGTGGAGACAAACATACACATACACAATCCCTCACAGACTATTTATCTGTGTTGTGTCTCCTCTGCTCTCTGTTGCATTGCAGGCTGTTTGGCAGTAAACAGTGAAATCACAGCCCACTTTCTCAGTCTCTAATAAGGGGGCGGATTTGAGGGGAATGGGAGCTGACATGTGAACAGAGGAGGGCTGATTGTGATTACAGTGCAGCGCAAGCTTTAAATAGGTGCTGGTTATGCCTCCGATTACACGGTAGCAGGGCGGCTCAGCTCCTGGGTCATCGTGGCGCTGAGGAACAAGCAGCAGCCACGGTTAATATCAGTCTTCGTTTCAGTTTGGAGTTGGGTCTGTTATTAATCAAAATCCTTCAAACTGCTGTGAGTGTTTAGTACATTTAGCCAATATTACATGTTGGGGATTTAGCTGTCAGTCTAATCCAGAGCAACGCAGTGGAATAAGCTTAAATTTCTAAATCCTAAAATTACAAGCAACCAATAAGAAGTGAAACGATCTGGAGCTTATAGCCCTCACAATATTCCAAATTACACACAGTGCTGGGAAAACAGTTGGAGCCAAAGAGAGACAGAGCAATTGTCTTATTCCTCTGTGCCACAGAGCGCCACTGTTGTCCAAAAACTATTAAAAACATATCAGTGAGCCACACTGTTGCACTGGGTGACACGTTCCGACATCACCATGAACACACACACTGTAGTTTCTTTTGACTCAATCCCACATACACTGTCCTGCTGCCACAAATACTCACTAAAGCACCAAATGTGTGAATAATCACTAGTTGACAACTACTCCAGAGCCATTTTCATGCATATGCATGAGTTACTTGGTTTAATCTTCATAACAGCGACTAGCCTGGGAACCAGACAAATCTGCCAGCTCATGTTTTATTTGCTCTGGTGATTTACTCTTGCAATGTCAGACTAAACAACCACTACAGTGGACACTAATTTACAACACTGTAGGGAGGAACCTAATGGCAAGTAATTGAAAGTACAATAAAAACCATAACAACCAAGATGGCTGACAACAGATCAGACACAGAGAACTTCAGCAATATTTGTCCAGTCCTTCTACAAAAAAAAAACCTACTTTGCTCATTTTCAGGCTCATTCTTATAGTTTGGGTTATTATTTTATTGTAGTACTTGATATTCCTGGAACACCTGTATTCACCCTCTGTTAAAGTCTGCTATGATTGGTCAATGTTTCTGGGTCTTCCATATCTCTGCGTCTCGGCATTAATATATTATTAATATAACGGAGAAAAGCGGAACTTTCTATTGTTAAAAATCACCAAAACAAGCTTCTAAACAAAACTAGACATGTTCCAGCAGGAATGTCATCCAAATTCTGGGACAAAACTATCAACAGCAACCAAGATTACATGTTTCCCTTACATTTGCATCTAGCTACATGTACATTAGCAGTGTTCTTGCAGCCAAGGAATGACTACAATGGAAAATAGCAGGACTTTCTACCATAAAAAATCAGCTTCTTAACACAAACGGACATGCTCCAGCAGGAATATCATCTCAATTCAGGGAAAAATTAACAACATCAGAAACCAAGATTACATGTTTTACTGATGTTAGCATGTAGCTGCATGTAGCAGTGTAGGCTATGTAATGTAAACAGTAGCATTCCTGGAGCAGATGACCACGTAAAGAAATCGGCCACACAATGATGTCAAACTGTACTGCCAGAGTAGAAAAAACTGTTGGTGACAGCTTTTTTCAGCCAGTCTGAAGCCTGAGGTTTTTGCTAATAGAGATTACTGTTTACGTCATTATTTGAAACTCTGGGCATGTTGAATATGAACACAAAATACGGAAAAGCACAATAGGTCCCCTTTTACACAATTCTTTAAATTGTTCCATTTTTCAAATATTAATTTTCAAATGAGCAGGAAATTACAATTAATTATACATCCACTAAACTGGACACAATGCATGATCAGTTATATACAAATCATGGTCTATTCAATTTTGAAAAAACAACTTCTCTGTAAAACAGCTGATTTCTGTTACTGTTAGTGTTATTGTTGTTGCACGTTACAAAAGCAGTATTTTGTGCAACTGTTGTTGCATCTTAATCATCATATTTAGTCGAGCTTGAGGCCAGCTTATGATAGTTAGGCCAACAGGATGTGACTCAAGTGAGAATGTTGACAATAACTGTGATGATGAACGGCTGCCAGACATTTATTTTTGTAACAATGACAGTAAAACTGAGAATGTTGGGATGTGCCACCTGACATGGCTTCATCCTGTGCTGGTCAGTCTGCACCACTTTTGGATTTTGCACTTGCTTTATGCAAGTAGGAAAACAAGCTGACTAGCATCACAAGGCCATTTGTACAATAACATTGGATGAGTAGATCTCATGGATGAGCTGTGACTGTTTTTTTTCCAGAGCAGTATACATTAATTAATTAATTAATTATTATTATTTTATTCTTTTTTATTAATCATACATTGGAACCTCAAATTCAGGAGTGGACAGATCAATAACTTCTCACAATAATGTAAAAAAAAGTTTTATTATTTATTTCTTGCCTAATGAAGAGTGAATACAAATAGAAATAATCTCGACTTGATAAAAAACAGATAATAGCTACCAACAAATGCCCTACTTCCTCCTGTTTAAGTAACTACTACTCTTTTTTAAAGATTTCTGTCTTCAGTAGGAGCCCATGGACTTGGGTCAGAGTGCCACAGACAGAATAGGGAAATCAGAAAGTACTGAGAAACAGACCAACACTGTTGGATCTTCTCATGAGCTTTGTTGGGGAAAAAAACCCTAGCCTCATCCTTTAACACAGCCACTCTTTAGAAAGCATATCTGAGGCGTTTAAAATATCAGGCAGAGTAACTCTCCTGCACTGAAAGTAAAGCCAGTGTTATTTAGGTTTGATCCTTTCTTTCCCTGTAACCACAGACCATAACCTTGGTCTTAATTGGCCGTGTCTTTCTGTCTGTTTTTTCCTTCACACACATCACCCTGCCAGCTGGTGTATCCTCCCAGGCTGAATGTGTGTCTCCATCTCCCCTCTCACCTCCTACTAAGGATTCTCTTTATTTCTCACAAATTTAACAAGGAAAACTGCCTGGACATCCTTGAGCTGCCTTGCACATATGTATTTTTACATTTAAGACAGATGTCATCAAGCTTCAGAAGTCTAAGCAGCATCCATGCTATAACCTGAATGCCACAGAGAAAAAAGATGGTTCTTTCATAGCCTTTCAGCGGGGAGCTTCCAGACAAGAAGACAACACAGTCTCCTGTGGAGCCGGAAACAGCCTGAGCCACAGTTAAGTGAGGACAGATAGAGAGGAAAAAAAGTGCATAGCTACTAAACCAGAACTATTACCTGGCCGCTTATGAATGAGAGCGAGACGGAAAGCATCATCACATAAATGTTATTAGCTTCCCTCTACACCCTAAAGACAGCAAATAATACGGAGTGAGTCAGGGAGGCAGAATTTAGGAGAGACACTAAGGGAAGAGTGAGGGAGGTTGTTCACTTGTTGAGACTTATTTGTGCCGATGGAGCCAGCTGAGCACCATTTGAGTCGTCCCGCAGTAATAAGCACACATACACAACATGCACATAGTGTCACCTCACCTTCACACAAAAGATGAATACGTTTCCCATGGCGACTTTATCCGCCTGAGCAGTGATCTATTCATCTAACCGGCTATTCTCTTCAATCTCACTAAATTACCAGTATGAATGCTCTCTCTCTCCTTTTTTGCCAATCCAGACAATGAAATTCCCTCTGTGCCCGTCCATTCTGCTGATAACGCCACGTTTCAGACGAAAGGTAGACGGAGGTTAGATATCAACTATTGGTGAGTGGATGGGACATTTTTATCTTTCTCCCTGA
This sequence comes from Chaetodon striatus, assembly GCA_029783705.1. Classification (NCBI taxonomy): domain Eukaryota; kingdom Metazoa; phylum Chordata; class Actinopteri; order Chaetodontiformes; family Chaetodontidae; genus Chaetodon; species Chaetodon striatus. The sequence goes on along the minus strand of JAPZEB010000025.1, from coordinate 27,749,929 downwards.
GTTCAGATTTTGTTATTATCTGAGGAAGATGAGCCGGGCTGGCTGCGATCCATCTCATTCAATTACTCCCACAGCAAGGCTAATTATGAGCATCACCAGCATTTACACACTCTCTGCAGGAGAGACCATTAGCTAGCTGGAGTGAGCCGCATCTCTCAGTCACTACGGCAAATGGAGGTTTGTGAATAGAAAACATGGAGACCACTGTGGGGGGGTGACAGGCTCTTGGGTGAAGCATTTGCAAGTGATGGCCACAAAAATACTGGTGTGGTGGATGATATCCTTGACAGGGAGAAAAATGCTGTTCAATCATGACTAAAACAGCAAAATTACGTTTCTAAAAACATAATTTATTCTTTCATTCAGAACAGATATGGACCTGAACTGGCACATGCTTTTATACATACAACTGAGGGTCTTTATATGCAGATATATTCCAAATAAAGCACTCCAAACAAGATGGCGGCCTCATAACAGCAAGAGGAAGAGGTTTTTCATTTTGTAGTATTTGGCAACACAAGAAGTAAAAGTATAACAGAAAACTGATTGTGCAACAGCTCAATCAATTGGGGAACACAGTACAGTACATGAAACAACTATGCAGGCTGTTTTTCCAGCGCATGCAGTCAGAGGCCTTGTAGTGCCTACAGTTCACATGGTCAGACATCACATTCAAGGCAGTGTCTGCATGGCAAATTTTACATCATGTAGACCCTCATGGTCGAGCGGTCCCAGCAACAACAAACTGGCCTTAAAGGTATACTATGTAGAACTGTCATCTACCGTTTGTAAACATCGCCAGTGAAAGGAAAAGCCAACCCCTGACTCATTTTTCGTTTTGGAGTTTTGTCTGCTTGGCCTTTGGTCTCACTATATTTGTGTTTTTTTGGCGCTGTGTCTGCAATTTTTGTAGTTACCTTTGTACAAAGTCTGACCTCACCTACGGGCTCCACCCACGAACTTCCCGCACACAGCAAAGTGAGAAGAAAATTACAGGTAGAGGGCAGAGTCTTTGCAGATATATACACTGCCATAGACTTCTACTGGGTC
>JAPZEB010000025.1:27737133-27748779 GCA_029783705.1 Chaetodon striatus | reverse complement strand
ATATACACTGCCATAGACTTCTACTGGGTCATACGTGATGATGAAGAGGGATTACTCCTGTACGAGTCTGTACATTGTTTTTTTGGGTAATCCTGCATAGTATACCTTTAAGAGTCAACAGCTATGCCAGCAGCTTTGTGAGACTGTACTTGGCGCAGTGGTACTTGAAGATAAATGCTGACGTCAAAAAGTTGACTTATTTACAATGACAATACTAATGAGATGATATTTGGCAGGAAATGTTCACCATATTACGTATGTGTGTTAGCATGCTAACATTTGCTAATTAGCACTAAACACAAAGTACAGCGAGGTTGATGGGAATGCTATTAGTTTTGCAGGTTTGTCCATAAACCACAGTATTGGCCAACAATTTTTGTATGGTCAGATGCCTTTTTGTCTGTATGTATGGTACCTTATCTGTATATTCAACTTTTTATTTTGATACGTGGACAGTGTTTTTTACTCTGTACCACTTATGATGGATTGTTTTGTATTTTATTGTATTTATGCAATAGACGTGTACTGAATGTAACTTTGCTGTCTTCTTAGCCAGGTCACCATTGAAAATTATATTTTTATCTTAATTGTTTTTTATTTGATTAAATAAAGGTTAAAATAAAAAAAAGACTGTAACATGTTGACTGTCATCAGCTGCTTTTTCTGTTAGCTGGACAAAAGAGAAAAAGAAAACACATAGTTGTTTGTTTTCCATGGGCACTTAAACATGGTAGGGGGTTCATGATCTTTTACCAATCAACCTGAGCACATGTAGCATGGCCAAATTTTGTTGTCTAGTGAGGAGATAGCTATAAAGCTTGCTAATGTTTGCTCATAATAAATGCCAGTAACTTGGACTACTGTAGACATCTTAACCAGAGGGTTATTCATTATCTGTCAGCAGTAAGGTTTCATATATAAGCGATCAAAACTGACAGTGGAAATGATTTCACTTTTAACTGAACCCCCTTTATAGATCATATTACTCTTGTTCTCCAGCAACTTGACTGGCCTCTTGTTAAATATCGCATCGATTTCAAGATTCTGTTTCTCACCTTCATGGCCCTTCATGATCAAGCCCCTTCCTACCTATCTGTACTCTGTCATATCTACACACCCTCCCGATCATCTTCTGCAATCCAACTCACATTACCATCTGCCCGCTTGACTACCAATGGCTTCTGTAGGCTCCAGCAGTTTTTTTTAACTGTTTTGTAAGGTGTCCTTGAGTATTATTATTTTAGCAGTTTCTGTACTACTGCCCAAAGGCTAACAGTAAAAGACTTCTTGTCAGGATATGGCTGACAGTTTACTGGATAAAAAGAGGAGCAGGGGAGCCACACTAAACAGAGTCCCTGCCCCTACAACATTTGTCTAATTACACAATGTTAAACTGAGAATCTCGATCTATTAAGAAATGCAAACCAAAAGACAGGCAAAACAATCATACTGAAGCTGTGATTTTGGATGCAAATCACGTCTTTGCATTTCACTGTAGCTCTTTGTCATATTTCTGAATGATAATAATTTTAGGTTGCTAAAATTGTTGGATAAAATGCATCCCACATACAGTTTTTATTAACAGACAAAATAAATCCCAGAGAACAGCTAAACGAACTGGGGGGTTGAAAAAGTTACTACAATTGATCCTGAGGGGTGCATAAATGTCTGCACCAGATTTCACAGCAATCTATCCAAGAGTTGTCGAGACATTTCCTTCAAGATCATAAATGCCAACCTCACAATGGCTCTAGAGGTCAGGGATCACCAAAGGTAGTGGGCTCCATCCTCTGGGGGCCATGAATGTCTGTACATAATGCCAGTGCAATAGTTGAGATATTTCTGTCAGAACGAAAGTGCTGAAAGGACTGACTGAAATTTCCATCTCTTGAGCTACGCTGCTAACAATATACTTAGCATAAAGGTCAATGACGTGGAACAGGAAAGTTTACTCACCACTTGGTTATCACTTCCCTCAACCTAAACTGAATCACTATCAGTGACAATACTGAGGCATGTGAATGTTGCCTTTAGGCTGAGGAGGTTGGTACGTCTGGGTGTCTTTGCTTAGTCTGCTACCATCATGACCCGTTGCCAGACACACAACAGAAGATGGATGGATTTAGCTTTTTAAGATCCACTGGCTGATCTGCCCTCTGGTACCACTGAACACAGAAACTGTGATCAGACTAAGCAGCAGGCTTAACTCAAAGACTTTGAGCTCAGGCATCATTTCAGCTTCAGTAGTTAACTTGCAGAAGTCACCGCTACCTGAAAACTTTTCTCTTGAGCCTTCTCTCTCTCTGCAGAGGTGGGTGGCTTTGAACCGGGACACTGAGCCAGCCGAATGCAGAGAAGGAGTAGAAAGACATGAGGATAGATGAACACTGTGTGTATGTATTAGCGCTTCTGTGTATGTCTGAGACAGAGGGAAACTGAGATGGCCCTGAGCTCTTTGTAAAACTGCACTTCAGCAAAGAGGAATGGCATTGTCTAATTTAATGAGTATAACACAAAGCTCCTGTTCCTACATTTCAAAAGCCACAATCAGACTTGAGTTAGAACTACAATAGTGCTCTCTGTATTAATGGTGGAAGTGGACAACATTTCTGAGCCCTTAACAAACTGCAGCTAATTAAGAACTGCCACATACACACAAAGAAATTTACTGAACAGTCACAACTCATACTCATTCCCTCATTAAGGCATAACTATCAACTTTTCAACACTCTTCTCATTTTTTTCACTTCAATGGATGAGCCAAACAGACATCCAGACATGAGCGTCTGAGTCATTGCCTTCTATTCTTTTGTCCTTGGGAACAGCACCACCTTTTAATGGAAAGTGGGCAGAGGGTTTATGTCATCTAGTGACAGGCTGAATCACTGCTGTCTTGAGGTAGGGAGGCTAATTTAACCTTGAAACGATGATACGTGGGCAAATGTGAGGATAGGATAGATTAATACTTGCTTTGATTGGCTGTGGCTACCATGAAATGAATCAGAGAAATTGGCTCGATAAACTTAACTATACATACTGTACCTATACCATCAGTGATTCAGAGTGTGCTTACAGAAACTAAAATGTAATAATATTAAAATCACACCCATGCTCTGTGATGCTATTGATAAAAGTCAACAAGCAAGAGCAGAAACGTAACTTTATAGCTACTATAATCAATCTTTTTAGGATAACAATGGATGAAATGATTATGTGTTTTGTGAATGGGGTAACTCATAATGACAAACCCATGCAGAATTATGACCCGACTGCACTTCCTCTCAGCTCTGTGGGGCATTTTAGAGTCTTTAAGCTCAACGTTTTGATTTTACAACTAACACAGCAGGCAGTTTTCAGCAAAAATAAACTGATAAACTACCTGCCTAGCACCATTAGCAACTAGCCAAACAATGGTTACCCAATAAGAGAGCTAAAGGGACAGTGCAAATCTGAATTACATTCATTAGGTGGATATAAACATGAAGGCTTATGTTGCTCCATATCTGCTGGATTTGGAAATAAACAACTACTAGCAATTTAGATATATCAGCTTTATAAGGTGATAGTGTGTCAGTGTTGTGTTTTCTGGTTGTTTCCGCTGCCCCCAAGTGGTAGAGTATCAATTAATCGTGGTCTAAGATTCTGATCAGCATTGATCCCACGTCTGCTCTTTCTATCACCAATTAAGCCTGTGAATGACTGAAATCAGTACTGTTATTTCCTGGACACACCAGGGTTTAAAACGATGAAACTTAATAGGAAGATCCACCTGAGGAAGGGTAATTATTGCCATGCCTGCATTCCATGTATAACAGTCCAATATCCACCTCACAGGACTAAACCTGAGCGTATAAAACATGTTGGTGAACATGACATTTTTACCTCCTGTCCACACTCTTGCCACAGTGCCGTTAGCAAACATGTAACCACGCCACATCCACAAATCAGGACCTGACCTGACCCATAATTACAGGCTGCTGCTGGGCAGTGCAAGCAAAAGCTTGGGGCTGGGTGGTGGCGGGGGGGCAATGTATAAATGTCACAACTAGATGCACAGTGAGATACATGCAGATTTGTAATGCAGAAGCACCCTCCATGTTTTTAGTGTTCATGTTCTCTTGCTCAGTCCATCTGTTGGCAGAGGCAGACACTTCCTGTATTACGCATAGCTGGCATGTTGCCATTTTATTTTTGTTTGTTTAATGATATTCAGACTGTTTAAGCACGTTTAACTCTGTTATGCTGGATAAATAATGACTGATGTTTATTTATCTTTAAATACATAAATGTATATTTTTTAATATGCAGAGGAGGAGCAGAGCATTATACTATATAATTTAGCTTTTCTACAAAGCTTCTATATACGTATATATCGGCACCACTATGTATCTTTTTAATCAAGTTTGATTAAGATTATACTGTGGACACATTTACATCTTTACATCAAATTTCAAAAACACTACATCTTGTGATTGTTGTACTTTTGTTGTTGTTTTACCAAACAAAACCAGGAACCAGAGACACGGTCTAAAGTGTCTAATCTGTCAACATGAACAGTAGATATTTGTGATAGTAAACATGGCAAACGATTCAAATACAGTAACCAGCAACTGCAATATGCTCATTTCTAGCCCAGAGAGTCTCCAGACTCCCTACGAAAAAGCCTGCAGTTTTTTATGATCTGTGAGTTAGGGGAAACTTTATATACTTAAAGTAATGCTGTGTACTACAAATTATTATTTCTTTATGCCTTCAAATGAATTCAGCATTAAATTTAATACATTAATGTATTTACTCATTTATCATAAAAAAAAAAAACCTGCTGCTTTCAAACACTGTCATTTGTCTGTCCGTGTCTTGCCTTTCTACTGCGAGTTACTACATGTTTCTTGGCATCCATTGGCAGTTTGTTGTCGTGGTGCTGCACCTCTTCTTTTACGTCAAAATTCTGCAGTGACATGTATTGTATTGCGGTTAACATGTGCAGTCAATAGGGAAGTTCAAAGGCGTTTTAGGCTCCACCTCACTCACAGATGCCACCTGGTGGTTGGTGGAGTAGACAAAAACTCCTCAGTGTTAAAATTGGAATGCAAATGAACATAAGTGCCCCCTTACTGTGTAAAAAGTGTCTAAGACATTACTGTACATACATCACAGAGAAATATTGTCCCTAAAATTCTGAAATCAGCTCAACTAGGGGTGAAACTAGGTGAAATTTAAGTGGGACCAGCTGCTGTAATATCAATGTGGAGAAAGCAAATAAAAAATTGTGTGAAAATGTCTAACACACACACACATTCATGCACGCATGCACACACGCACACACACACACACACACACACACACACACACACACACACACACTGATATATAGTGTATGTGTGCAGCTGTAATAGTCTGTTTACATGAAACGCTCTTGTGCAGGAAATGCCGCCCCACTCCCTCTTTTCCCTCCTCGTCTACTTTTTTAAAGGTGAGCTGTGCCCCGCGACACAACCCAGAAATCTTTTCCAATTCTTGTTCTGTAATCCTAAATTACAACTGTTGAATGTCCCAGAGACTCAAAATGGGATTCAGTCCTATTAAACTCTTAAAAGAAACTATAACTCTCATTTCAGAATGATCAGGGTTTCTCACAAAAAAAAAAAAGATTAAAGTTACAGTTCGTAACTTTTGTAAATGTTTTGTCATATTTGCCAAAACTGTCACTATATCCACACAGAGGAATATGAGACAGATAACCACTGAAAAAAAAAAATCATATTTCTCTGCCTCCTCATAACGCTTCTAATGGCATCACCGCCTGTGAATGAAAACAACCAATCAGAGCTGAGGAGTCACTAACACAGCTTTCAGTCATGTCAGTCACTGTTTGTAAACTGTGTTCAAACTGTCAAACTGGGCTGCGCTGATCAAATATGAATCAACATGCTGTTACTGCATTTCCTATTTCTCACCTCAAAATTTTATATTTTAGTGTACTGTTCAGCTGTAAAATGACAAAGCTTGTGACCTGTTCAGGGAAACAGTCTAACCAAAACAAAGCAGCACCACCTGCTGGATCAAACATTCTCATTTTACAGCTAAACAGTACACGAAAAATATGTTTTTAGGTGAGGTTAAGGCAATGCAGTGACAGAAATGCCTAGTTTGACAGTTTGACTGTAGTTCACAAGCAGTGATTGACATGACAGACAGCTGTGTTAGAGACTACTTGGCTCTGATTGGTTGTTTTCGTTCAGATTTCAGCAAATGCCATTACAGCCACTATGAGGAGGAACATGCATTTTTTCACAGACTATCTGTCTCATGTATGACTGCCAGGCTAAAGTGACAGTTTAACAAATGTGACAAAAAGTTATTTTTTTAAAAGTTACCAACTACAGCTGCAATAAGAATGTTCAAAAGCCTGCTGGGCATTTTAGTTGACATTTACGTCCATTACCTTAATAATTAACAACAGGTTATCATGTAGGGCTTCTAACACTGTCAGGGGATTTATCCTCTCCATCCTTCATCCTTCTCCATCTTTCCAGCATAAGACTGTTGGCAACTATAAAACAAACCAAGCAGGCTTTGGAGAATATGCTAATGCTTACACTAGATAAAACATACACACACAAAAATACAATAGCACAAGACTTAATACAGTCCTAATACAGCCTACAACATAACTCTTGAAGAGAAGCATTTACAGTATACAGTAGGTGTTTAAACAGACATGGATTAGGCTAAGCTTTAGCTCCATTTGTGGAAATTCAAGGTGCAGAAAAGATGGAAAATCCATCCTCTTCCATTCTAGATAAGACTAGAGGCCACATTTAAGGAACAGTAAAGCTAATAAATCCCTGACTGTTTCCAAAACTGCTTTCATTCAATTAATCTTAATATCTAAATGCATCTTTTAAGTACACTGACATTTCAATGCCAGCAGTAAATGAGGTCTTGAACGACATATCTCTTAGAAATCATGTAATAGATGGAGGCACATCCTGCTCCATGTCTGTAAGAGCTTCCTCGCTCCGTGTAGCTCAGCCGTACACCCACCTGTTCTTAAAAGTAGTCTCATAAAGAGTGTGTTATGGATACAGTGGCAGTCCAGTTGATACAATGTTTAACAACCACTACGCTAGCTAATGTTACAGTTAGAGTGTGTATGTGTGTGTGTCAGTGTGTCTATGAGTCACCTGATGGGTATGAACTAAGAACTAAGTGCCTTGACAACACAACCATGTGATGGAAACTTTCTTTCTCTCCTGTTTTTGCATTGCATCTGTATTTGAGACACTGAGATCTTTTGTCTGTTCAATGTGCAGTATTTGTATATGACAACACATTGTGCATGGAGGCAGATGGACGCATCATGTTCACTCACCTGAACAATCTCTAGCATCTCAGCTTTACTGATGTACCCATTTCCGTCCAGGTCGTACATACTGAATGCCCATTTCAACTTCTGCTCCAGCTTGCCACGAGACGTCACACTTAGTGCGATTATAAACTCCCGAAAGTCTATTGTCCCGTCGCCATTTGCATCAAATGTGCGAAAGACATGCTCAGCGAACTTTGAAGCGTCTCCATAGGGGAAGAAATTGCCGTAGATCTTCTTGAACTCCTCCATGGAGAGGTTCCCACTGGGGCAGTCCCTCAGGAAGCCCTTGTACCACTCCTGGATCTCATGCTCGGTGAAGTCAGTGCTCTCCAGGAGGTCCTGCATCACCTCCGGACGGAGCTTGCTGTTCTGCTTCCCCATGTCTGTAGATCTGGTCAATCACTTGGCTCACAGCTGTGAGAGAGGGGGAGGAGAGAAGGATTGGTTTTAGGATGGGATAAACAGTAACAATTTAGAGTGCAATAAAGAGTTTAAGTGATTACTTGGGTCGCAGCTGAAGGACAGCGATGGAAAAAGAAGGACTATTCATGACACACATAAAATGTATAGACTTTCAATACCAGAATAATCTGGAAATCCCTGGATTTAAATAATGTGTTAGACAGTTTTGCCTGTTTTAAAGTAAGACAACTCACACTGTTACTGCCTGTTTGTGACTGTGTTAAATGAATAGCGCAAAAGTTTGTCAGGCTCCATGATCAATGCATGCGATCAGTTTGACATGCTGACAGCTGATTGTAGAGATGACACAGTATGACAATTTGATTTTTCAAGACTATAGTGATGAAAATTATCATTGTTATCAGTATTATCAAGGTATTGTTACAATTTGCTGAAATTTTCCAAGAAGTACTCCAACACACTAGAGTTCTGCACTGGGTCGCTCTGGACTAATAAATATACAACAAAATAATAAGATAACAATAATAATTGAATTGAATTTTTTATGTTATAATCCTCTGACTGCTGACTTCGTGTGTCGGCTCTGTTTTTTGTGCCACCTGGAATATGAGAACCATTTCAATCAGGTATGTTATTAACAGGCATGTTAGCTTTGGAGCTGTGCTGCCCAATACTATGACAATAGGCAAAAATATTGATTTAAATTCTATTTCCTGAATTACCTTTGTTTTAAAATATTTTATCTTAGTATGGCATGTATGAAATGTCCCAAAACGATCACTTTAAATGTGCTGTATAACAGAATCATTTTAACAGTGCATGTGTATCACAAGATTTCTGGTTTCGGGTCAGGTCCTGTGCCTTGTGTTGCCGGACAGGTTGGGCTGTGGAACTAATTGGTCACATGTGTGGGTGGTGGGGTGGGTGCGGTATTGCAAGTCTCAGTTCTGGTTTCAGAGCAGGTCTTTAAAAACTGACCCTGCATGCCTCTAACACTCTGAAATAATTTCACCAAGTTTAATATTGAAAACCATAAATAAAATAACAGCACTATGCACTTTTTGTTTGCATTTATAATAATATGGCCAATACCTTATGTAAACATACAAAAACCACATCAAATGTACATTTACAGTAATGATAGCCTGTCTTTGAAATGCTTGCTCAAGTCTGTGTCACTGCAGATAAGGACAAGGGACCAGTAGCATCACTGGGTTTGCCTGCTGCACGCCCACTTTGTAAACAAGGGAATAGCAAAGCAAACCCACACTGCAGCTGCACCAGCGTCTGGGAGACTGCTGTTAACTTTGGTTGATGCTGGATAGTATTTACTGTGAGGTTTTTAATAGCCCAGGTAATTCTAAAACCATTTCATCCCTTGCTGATAGAGGTAGTAGACTGATGCTCTTCAATGAGAAGGGCATCATGTTGTTACTCTTACAAAATATCAAAGAAAATTTTTCATGATTCCCTGCAGCAAACGTCACTAATATCAAGAATAAAGGAGTTTCATTTTATTTTTCAGTGGTTTGGAGGACTCATTACCTTTGCTCGTAGAGTTGACCCTTAAAAAACATGCTTTGTGTTATAATTATAGGTTGTCAGTTTTGAGGCCTGACTCCTTATGTATGCATCAGTTAAGCGACAGCCAGACTAAGCTCATGGACACAATAGTGGTGTCCTCAAGTGGCTTTACTAAGGTATAAATCGCAAATGTAAGCAGCCCTTCTTTTCAGCCTTTAGGTTTATCAGGACTAAAATCACCCCCTTCTTTTACAAACTATTGGAACTTTCCATGGAAAACAGCACTGTGTGCTCTGAGTACACACAACGCCATATGCCCATCATGAGCTTAATTACTCTATAAATCTCTACTCACACACTAAGCTGAGTTTAACTGTACTGGAAGGAAAAGGTGGTGCCGCCAAATGACGGCTAAGCTGAGCCTCTCAACAAACATCATTCAGATTCATAACCTCCTTAATTCTCTTCCTGGAATCGGCTTATCAGTGTTTGTGGTATGGATCTTTGTGAACAGGAGAGAGCTTTATAATCCCTGTTTGCAGTTGATTTCAATAATCATGTAATAAAACACCTCAATGAACAGATGTTAAATTTCCTGGATTTATGGGGATTTACTAAATTTACTTGTTTGACTAGAAACTATGAAATGTTTCATAGATCCATTGTTGTAGTTAGTTTATGACCGTGGACTGGATAAAATAATGGATGTAGCAACTGTGATGTCAGCCACTGGTTTGTGAACTCCCATTTTGAAGCCTCGAGTTTGGCATTTTGTCTGACGCAGTCTTGTTTTTTTGAAGCCAGAATTGACCATATTAAGGTGGAGCTGTGAAGGAGAGGGGGGTAGATCTGACTCATAGACTGTGGTGGCACCTCGCAGACAGCCTTTCGCTCAAAGCTGCCTGCCCTTAATCATGCGTAAATTTAAGCCTTAAAAAGTTGTAAATGGGTTAGTTAGCTAAATTAGCTATATAGCTATTAGCTATATATAAACATGTTTGTACTTCTGCTGTAAAGTTGGGAATTTTAACATGGGGGTCTATGGGGATTGACTTGCTTGTGAGCAAGGCACTGAACCCCTCCCCCCCAGCCTGTCCATGGGCAGCCCTCTCACTCTGACATCTTTCCATTTAATGCATGTATAGGCCCTATTTGTGCATGTGTGTGTGTGTTTCAGGCCTGTGTGTATATGTATATGACAACAGAGTGAAAACTTGAAATTTCATCCCTTGCGGGATCAATAAAGTATATAAAATTTAAATTAAATATATTTTTTCTGATCGAGGATTCTATAGGCAACAAGTAAAACCTAATATTCATGTTGACCCCAGCATTTAATTTTTCCATACAGTTTTCATTTCACAAAGCCATTTTTCCAATGACTGTTTTATTTCATACTGCCACTTCTCATCACAAAGACTTTGTTACTCAAAACAGACATGGCAGAGCCAGTTACATGATTAACTGTTGACTCAGGCTGAATTTATGAACAGCTGATCATGGAGAGAAATTACAGTGTGAAATAGAGGTGGGCGATATAGTCAAAATCTCCAATAACGGTATGTGTAATTTTATATCATAGTAACAGTATGTATTACGATATAACAATTGTCCTATAAATTAAAGACATAAAAAAATTGTTTAAAATAACCATACCGTACTTCTTCACATTTGAATAATGTCTTCTTTCATTTGAAATTTCCATACTAATTTTTTTTTTTCAAAATGGAAGCTTTGAGGTTCCTGAGAACAATAAATATAAGTGTTACAGGTTTCTGTATTTACAACTTAACTTTCCTCCTCCAGGTCTGCCCCAATCACGTTACCTTACGAGGCAGCTGAGAATCCAGCATTTTGCTACACAGCTTGCCCTGAATAGCTCCTGCAGTAGAAACAGTATTGCCAAATCCCTCTCAGTGGACACATTTCCACTGGCATATACCATCATATTGTCCAACCCTAGTGTGAGATGAAAAAGACTTTCAAAAATGTTTTAAATTACAAATTTCAAAATAAAACTGCCAGGTGACATAAAAATTAACCCCAAACTCTGTTCCGTTCCATGATGTAAATAAAACAGGATTAAATTATCTATCTATAAATCAAGAAGCGTCTGTGTGTGTGTGTGTGTGTGTGTGTGTGTGTGTGTGTGTCTGTGTGTCTGTGGCTCGCATATCTCTCTGACTGTTTGTCAGACCAACCTAAACTTTTGGATATGGCTTGCACATGGCACAATGGTGTGCATCCTTCATTTTGAAGTTTTTGGGATTAATATTCAAAACATAATTATTATCATTAAAAGTTAAAATCCCATAGGCCTACGTGTA
>JAPZEB010000025.1:27711495-27731969 GCA_029783705.1 Chaetodon striatus | reverse complement strand
AGGAGAAAGAGTGAACCAATGAGAGGCACAAGATGACACACTTCCTCAAGTCACTTTCATAATCAACTTAAGGGTTATGTAATTTCATCTATGTAGCCACAGTGCAGAGATCTCACACTGCGCCTGTTCAACTATGTGTTATTATCCATGTTAGAGGTATTAAATAAGGATTATATAACAGCTCTACTGTTTATTCTGGCTTCGCTGCAAGCATTAGATATATAAAAGATCCAGGATAACATGGATTAAGCAACTTCTCAGCTGATTTGACAACAATTTCGATAGACTGTTATGAGAATCAGCTCAGGTTGCATGCCTGCAAAGAATCTCTTCTTCACTTCCTCTGTCCAACAGAAAAGGACCCCTGCCTTATATTCAGAGGTCATGTCTATTTTGTCTGGCTCCCTGTCTGTGTTGCCTTGGTGGGAGTTTTGTCTGCCTGGCACTGGATCATTTGACCTGGTTTACTGGTTGGATGACAAACCCATGGGTTCCAACAGGGGGAAAGATATTGTTATTGTTGTTATGGTTCAGTGATCTAGCCTGCGAGTCTGCTTTAGTATAAAGCCTGCCTAGTCTGACTAATGCTAAAACTCTTGCAACTGACAATACACTAAGCTCAGCCCCTATTAGTCATTGTTGCTGTGCCTGTGCAGTCCACAAATCTAAATGATAAATTACAACTCAAAAATTCTTAGACATTTATTTTAAAGGTCCAGAGCGTGGGAATTATAGAAATGTATTGACAGGAACAGAATAATTAGGGCTGACAATAGATAAAAAAAATATAGCTAATTAATCTCACATTTTAAAATCCATTCATCTAGAATAATCACGATTAATTTCCTTCTAAAGTTAAGCAGTCTAAAAGTAAAAAAAAATAAATAAAAAAAATCTTGTGCTTAATCACAAATAATTTCATCTTTATGTCATCCATTTGCAATAATATGTTGGAATCATCATCATGGAATTATTATATAAATCAAAAAAGGTATTTAAATGCTCTTGTTTAATGTCAATAGTTTAATTTAAGTCAATGAATCCAGTAAACTATTGTCATTGGCTAAGTGAAAGTAGCCTATTTGTTATCAATGTAGGCTAACAAAAAAACTAAGGGCTGCAACCAGGGCTCCACTGCAGTAGTCCATATGAAGAAGACACTGTGGGAGACAGACAGAGAGAAAGCACTCATGTGGAAATGGGGAAGCAAGGAGAGACTATGCCAGGTATGTTTGTCCAAAAAACGCTAGTACTAGGCCTGTTTGAAGCATTTTTTCGTAATTTTAACGTCATGTTATGATGTCAGAACTGACACTAACATGTGTGATAGATGTTCTAGTTTATTTTGATACCTTGGCCATCATTTTAGCTTAAAAATTGACCTCCATACCATCGCTAAAAGCCATGTTGCATGGCCACATTTCTACAGTAGCCCAGAGCGGACAAACGAAATATAGACTCTAGATAGGACCATTCCTGTTTTTGGGTCAGTCACCATAGCTTGCAGCCCCTACACAATGAGCCAAACAGCATCAGAAAACAATGATTTTTGGTGTGAAACTGTATTCATTGTTTTTACCGGTTTATATCACTGGATCTGTTCGTTTTGGAGAGGAAGAGACCTACGCGAATAATGCAGCTCCAAGCAAAAACTTCCTGAACGTCAAGATCTTAACTTGTCAAAAAATAAATAAAAAGAAAAAGGCGAGACCACATTAGCAGGTGCTTGGGTAGAAGCCCGTCTGCTGAACAGTGTTAGAGAAACACTACGTTTCCCCCAGTTTTAATCACCTGGTCTGTTTGTTTTAGAGAGGAGACCTCTGCGGATTAGGGAAGCCCCCTGACAGTCGGAGATTTGAATCATTAGTCAGAGACCCCTCAGTTGACTGAGACTGGTTCAAGTCAAGATGTTTTTTTTTTTTTTTCCGGGTAGTCAGTGTGGATGTTTCAGTCCACAGATTTAGCTGTGGAGTGAATGCTCCTAAATTTCATAATACTTTTTGGTGAAGTCAGCACCAAACAAAATAGAGAAGCACAGAGGAAAAGAGACACTCTCTCTCCTCCTCCTTAGCTATTCAGCCAACATTTACAGCTTATTTAGAGCAGACAAACACGTTGTCTAATCCATTCCTTCTTGTATTCTAGGTTTTGGAGGTTAAAAAAACAAAATGACAACATCCAACCACTTTATATACTGGGCATCAGTTTTATTACAGTCCTGTGCACACCCCTTCAACATATGGGGAAATCCAAAATTTGACAGATGTGCTGTGTATAGGTGTCTAGTTACAGTTGCTACACTATGACTGGAATAATGGTGTTTGGGGGTAAAGTGAATGGTCAGTTACACTTACATTTGCTAAACTGTTTTAACAGTTTGATACTGACTACCATCTGCGTATGGACAAAATCTGCAGAAAATATAGATCTCCAGGCACAGAGAAAAAAAAACAAAAAAACAAACAAACAGAATAAGCAACTTAAAACTTTAAATGCTTAATACACAAACTGCTGCCTGCTTTGGTTATGCTTTATTTGTTCAAAGTACATTTTCCATAAAACTGATGACCGATGATAAAAAAACAAAGAACTGCTTCCCACTCAATCACACCTGCTGGATACAAATTTCCATTAGCATTGTAAAAGATGAAGTGTAATGGCTGTAAAATGTGCCAAAGCTGAACTATAAGTGATAAAAGATGTTTGCAGAGCACCTAAAGGAGCAGCTGGAGAATGTATGGTGGTTGTTACAGAAGAAGGGCAAGGTCTATCACGTCAGTGAATGCATTATGGGAGACAAACTAGTCAGACAGTGAAAGACAAAATTTGACTCTGGCAGAGCTTGAGCCTGGAGATAGTTGTGATTGAACAATGCCTCTGGGGATGCAACAAAGCTCGCCATGCTTCCTGTGGTCAAAGGAAAATATAGAAACAGGATATAACATCACGGAAAATAACAAACAGAATGGAAGTTACATCACAGTGGAGGTCAAGGGTCAGGATGAACTCAGGGAACTGGGATGTGTTGAACAGTGAAAATGTTTTGGAGCATTAAGATGACTAAATATGTAGAGACTTGTAGGCAGTTTGAATGAGTCACTTCCTGTGTTGTACCAAGGGGAGCAAGAATCTACGCCTGATTAATGTAAATATAATTAGTTTTAGAATAGAATAGATAAGTTTTGCTGCTCTCATCAGAGCTTAATTTAACTTGAAGTGTAATTTCTCTGTACAACTTCTGGGAAAGAGATGCAGCCAGATAATCACAGTTTAAAGAATCATGCAGTGCAGTGATGATATAGACATTTCATGCGCCTGCCAATGTACATTCAGCCTGAGTTGGACCATTCACCGTCAGCAACCAATAACTTGCACTGCAAAAACGCAGAGTTTGGCTGAGACCCTGAATAGAGAGGCATGTAGGACTGTAGAACCTATGGAGAAAATTGAGGTGAGTGAACTTTGTAAAACGATGCCAACTTCAGGCAAAGCTGTTTATTCACAGTACGTCTCCCTTGGTAGTCGATATCAGTCACAAAAGTTAAATACGTTAAAAAGATCTTTATGAGAAAGACTGACGGCGACTGGATCTGAAGATTAAAGATTGTAATCTTTACATATCACAAACTATATGATTTTATCTCCTGACTGTCAACGCCAACTCACACAGACTGGAACTGGAAGGTACGAGGTTACCATCTGAGATGATCAAACACAGCAAATGACACACTCACACATTATTCAACTGCGTGAGTGGGAAACAGCCACTGTGAACTGAAATGAGAGGTCACTTCCAATCATTAACAGCAACTGAGGCCAGTGTTAATGGATGCTGTATGTTTCAGGTAATACAGAAATTGGTACAATATGCACTGATGATAGTCAACAACTATGCTTTTAGATTCAGCTCAGTAATTTTTCAGAAAATTACTGAGCTTTTTGGTGTCAAAAAAAAAAAAAAGCTGCTGTGATCGAGTTTTTTTCTCAATGAATCAAATGATATAGTGTATTCTAGACACAATAAGAGGTTGCTCCACCATTTCTACCAACAAAGCTATCCCCTTTAGAGTCACATTGTGGTGAATGCTGCTAATTTAAGATCATGACTAGTTTATAGGAATACTGGATTTAAAGGATTTCTGGCATTTTGGCTGGATTAAGAAAAAACAGTAATTCCCATTGGGATATTACAGTCATAAATGGTTTCTGAATAATATCAGCAAAAATACAATGCTTGCATGCATGTATAATTTCATGGGTTTAAGGACAGAGCGAGTTACAACAGGGTTGGTCTGTTATACCAATGCTGTTTTTGTCAAACTCTCTCCTTCTATATAAAGTCAGACTTAATATGCATTGTAGAATGATTAAAGACTCAAGAGGGAGTCTCAGTTAATTTGCAGATAACTAAAAACAGTGAAGGAAAGTCCTAGCACGGCATTTGTCACATGTGTGCAAAATATATTCAAAACCACTGAGGCGCTAATCTGTGTGGGCTCACAGTATCTCTATCTGTGTTGTGAGTAGCTGCCACAACAACATATGAGCGTACAATACAGTATCCACTCTCAGCGATAACATCTTCATTTCAGACAGCTCACAATAACTGCACAGCTTCAAAAAGCAATTTCCAAGCACATATTGCATTCAAGTGATTTTTAAGTGACAATTCAGTGATAGCACTCTTCTCCTTTCGCCTCACATACCCCAGTAAGGCATGCATCCTGACTGCCAAAGATCTCTGCAGGCATTGAGGAATTCTAAGTAGTTGTGTATCTGAGATCTATCACCTCCTAGCTGCCACACTGTCATTTGCAACACTCCCTTAGGGAAATAATTCACATGCTATATCGTGAATAATTCAAGATGTTCCATATTGGCTGAGAGCTGTTTCTGGGCTCCATGTGAAAAGTAAAAAAAATCCCAGCTACTTTCAAAATAATGTCCACAGTAATTGGACATCATTTTTTCCCACGAGTATCAAAACAAAGTTCTTAAATATATAAATTAAATTAAATATATAAAAATAAAATATTTCATGATTCCCTTAGTCCTCACTGTATAGATCCAAAAATATTACTTGTTGGCTACGCATGTTATTTTTGCTCAACTATTAATTTTACCACAGTTATTCCCAAAACAAGATTTAATCTGATATTGATTTATGTTAGGTGTAGCCCTAATAATCTATAGGTGCACAGTGTCCAGCACCAAATGTGTCCTCATGAAGTCTCCATGGTCTCTAACCCAGTCTGGACTGTGATCACGGACTGAGTCTCGACAAGCACGAAACACATCCATCACAGTGAGAAATTAAAGAAATTGTTTTGCAAATGGTTAAGCAGCCTTTAGTAAATGCCACTGCAATAGTTCTTTCACTCAACATTACTAAATCACAAATAATTCAAAATAAGAATTTAAAAGAATAATCTGGTGGTGGCATGCATAGCACTACAGCTTGCTCTGGATTGCTGTAATGGCTGACACTGAAATCTGATGTTGTTGTCTTCCTGCTTCCTCACAAACATTAAAAGAATCATGTTAATCGTCTCTCATTTCCAAAACACATTAACTACATCTACAGAAATATCCTGTGCACTGATGTGTAGTGATATCGTAATTTCTCCGTTACTAACAAACAACACAAACAGCAGAAGCACAGCAACAAATGAAAGCTGCATCAGATGGCTGATTTTTCGTTATGTTGGAAAGACATGAACATCCAACGTCCTTTTATCTCTGTAGCCAAGTAAAAAATGATGGCCAAATACACATAAAAAATATTAAAATCACTGTAATACTGACTGCCATGCCTCTGACTAATCTTAAAGTTTCCGTTTAGACACATTTTTAAGTGTGTGAAAATACTCCACTATGATTAATATTTTGTTGAACATGTATTTTCCACATAAAAGGAAAAAAACCTCTAAAAGGGCTGAAAGGAGATCTGCTCTTCCTTTCGTATTGAGAAATTTGGGTTCACCAGTGAAAGAGCAGTGTGCATCGAAATAGCTAGTGTCAGCGTTACAGAAAACATCTGAGAGATTTAAATGTACATTTTTAAGCCTCCATTAGACCCAGATTCAGAAAATCCAGTCAGTGACATGGGTGGAACTAACACCATCATCAATCTGTTGTCAAGCATTTTTAAGTGGTGCGCTGGAACCAATGAGGAGTAATAACCACAATGGCGAGCGCCATGGGCAAAGTGGACACTGCTATCAAGACTGTTCTAAATCAGCATGTCTTCTTAATTTCGCTTGACATCATAGTTTGATTTTATTTCGGTCTGCCCTACTCTCAAAACCACAGTAAAATCAGTATGTTGATGTGGCTATACATTAGTGTTGACTTAAATGATGTTAGTGTCGGGCAGGTAAGTCGAAAATCGAATCCCCTATCTTCTCTGTATGGCAGCAAGGGAAATTTATCGTAGTGCAAAGTTTCCTCAACAAGTTTGCTCTAAAAAGCGACAGCGAACAGAAAAATAACTCCTTCTTTTGTGTCTTGTGACCAGCATGATATGACAATGTGTGTGAATTCCTCTGTGCGGCTAAAAATAGAACATCTGTTTCCCATAGTTCCCCTAAACCAATGCATGGGAGCTTATAGGCCAGGGTTATCCTTTAGCTGGGGGCACTCTCTGAGAGCGTTCTGCACCTCATTGAGGCTGGATTTCAGTTGACTGACCTATGACCCCTTTATAAAAAAGCCTATTGGAGAATGACAAGAGCTTGGCTGACCAGCTGTCCTTCGAAACCACCACTAACGTGTCTGTCTGCAAGCCCTCACCCAACTTGGACGTCATAGAGATGCTTTCACAGGGAATGGAGAGTGACATTATTTATATGCTGCTGCTCTGGGAAACACTGATTTAAGGTCATTGATATTCAATTCTCTCATGTCCAGAATCTTCTGCCTAAACAATGGATACACTCAACTCTGGGTCAAATACAGCCGTACATAAATGGCTTAAACACTGACTGTAAAAAAAGATCCTCTTCCAAGATCCAGGACAAAGACTAACACCATGGAGCTCTGCAGTTTGTCAAACGTCCAGTGAACTTATTTAATGTCTCCATAAGTCTGTCTGGTGTCAAATTTCTAAAGGTATTTTTCCTCCTCTAACAATCACTGATGAAACCCAGGCCACAGCCACTCGCTGATGCTGGAGGTCATGCAAGCATTGTAAAAATGACTCCCTTTTGATTCACATATAATTAAATTAAATTTCAACAATAAAATACAGAGCATTTGCAAATAATAGAATCAGAGTCAGCTTTAATCACAAAGTATGTTTTTTTGCACTCATTTTTCTCTACATGTTTACAAAAACATGCTTAGAGTAAATTTAAGTGTGTACAGTTTATGTGTCTAAATATGAAAGAGAATTTCTATATAGAATTCTGCAGTAGTAGCACCTCACCACAGTGGTTCACATGCACCTTCTCAAAATATTAAACAACATACAGAGGCTGTGTGGTGAAGACCGCAAGATAAGTGACTGGTGAGCTCAAACTGCTGCTTTGTATTTCATCCCATGTCTCCCCTGCTGGTAGTGTGTGTTAGATAGATGATATGGAGCAGGTTAAAGGCTAGCAAAGCTATGTTGTTCTTTACAGAAATACAAGACGATTTTGAATTTGATACTGTATGTAACTAAACAGAACAAAATGTCTGATAATTGCATAGCGCATCTATCTAGGGTGGTGGCGCTTCTACAGTCAATGAGTAATTTCGAACACTAACCACCACAACACCTCTGCAGAGATGTGTAATTGTGCTTTACGTTTCAGTTGCTGGTACTAACTAAAATGTTCTAGCCTGTATGGTTGTGGTTTCGCAGGATCCAGCAGTGCAGGCTCCAGTGAGCCCTGTGACCACCTCAGCCCATGCTCTGAGTCACGTTCATACTTTATATGATAACCTGTGTGAACCACTGTAAGAATGCAGAACAATAATCCTAATTTTTTTTTGACTAACGTTTAGGGTTTATACACGTTTTACCAATTAAAATCCATGACTATCCCATGCCTAATTTCACGACCATGCATTGTCTGAAAAGTCTGTGTATCCATGAAAAGTAAAAATGAAAATGAAAATTCATGTCAAAATTTACTAGTCAGTTTTTTAAAATAAGTGCCAAGTCCAAAAGTACATATACTGTATAGGAGCACCTGACGGGGACATGAGTGTTCATCGCATGCAAATATGGCAGCTATCTGGCTGTCAGGGAACATGACCCGAAAACGCTGGTGTGTTTTACGAGTTTCAAGAATAGTGAGAATTAGCCACCTTTAACACCTACAGTACCGATACAGTTAAGGTGTCCTTTCTGGACAGAACACCCAAAATGGTCCCTTGTTTGATGGTGGACGAGAGGAAAGCGCTGCAGCTGGTAGTGGGTGTCATACTGGTCACTGGGGTGAAAAAGCCACTAATGGGAGTTGATTCTCGCAGCAGTAGCAGCCTTGTGCTTAACATTGGCATGGCTAGCTAGCGCAGCCATTTCAATGTTCAAAATGTTTAATGTTTGACTACTCAGTCAACATTTTGCATGTCCTGGCTCCAGATCTTTCCTGGTTGTGACACAGGTCAGAGTCAGAAGTTACCCACCCAAAGAACACCATAATGTCAAGTCGCGTGACTGACATGACTGATATGCATGAACATTAATATATACAGCATGTATACTCTATTATACAGGTATTTGTGAAGCAAGGCTCCATGACTTTTCCAAAACTTTCCAGGTTTATTTATTTTTCCTAATGTTTCCAGGCTTGGAAATTGCTATTTTCAAATTCCATGACTTTTCCTTTTTTTTTTCACAACCGTATGAACCCTGAATATTTCCACAGTCAAATGCCTGTTTCAACACCTACTCCGTCAGTACAGTTTGGAATTTACACTGCACAGACACATTCTGACATGAGTGTAACATAATCATTTAATGGTGCCATTGTTGAATATATATATATATGCAAAACTGCATGGTGATCTCACAGAGTTCTCAAACCCAGTGTGTCAAGTATCTTTTGGCTAAATGTGACATCCCATTCACCCACTGATGTTTGTGTTCCCCATTTAAGACCAGGAGCTCTAACATGAACGGCACTCTCTTTGAGTGGGTGTTGACACACATTTTACAACCTTTTCCACTTCAAGTTAAGTCTGTATGCTACACAAAACTGTAAATTATACCACAAAATTTTTGACCACTAACGATGCGTCGTGTTTGTTTTAATGTTGTTTGTTTATTTGTTTTGATGTTGTTTTGATAAGCAGGTGCTTTCACAGTTTCTATCTTGTGCTTTGCCATAACATTTCTGCCAACCGCAGAATGAATGGAGGAAAATGTAAAAAAACGAGTTTTATAAAGAAACTCCACAGCCTTTTCAAAAATATACCTTACAATACGAGTGTTAACTTGTTAATGAAAACTATGATGAAAAATGTAGAATGACCTTCAGTGACCTTTTCTCTATGACTAAGACAAGACATTGACAAGCTAAAAACAGATTTTTGATGATAAAAACTATAAAAACACACATTTTGTTTTCATTGATGAGACAAGATAGGAATAAAATGTTGGAATGTATAAGTGGTACGAGTTTGGAATGCCAACGGATTGGTAAACTTCAGTGAATAGTCGGCGCAAGGATGTTTTGCTAGCCTGTAAAACACTCACACCGGAGCAGAGTCAGCCGTTAGCATGAGTTTTGAGCTGTAATTTGTCAGTAAATAAGCAGCCGTGTGGCTGACTGTGGATGGTGAAGCTGCTGAATGGATTTGTGGAGTTTGCTGATTGCACCGGTGGCTGACAGCTGGACAGGCAGGTAGGAGGCTCGGTTATCTGTAAGTGTAGCAGTGCTGTAAATAGACAGTCTGAACTTTCTCTAACAGAGCTGAAAGTCAAGTTTCAATCACTGACTCTGCGAGAGGACATGTGTTTAAACCTCCAGACTAACATGGAGCAGCTTTGGAAAGAATTCAGGCTATTAGCTGTCTCAAATTAGTCATTTATAGTCTCAAAGTTTGAGGTTTAAAGCTTTTAAAATGGTGATCAGTCAGTATGTGCTTAAAAATCATCCTTTAAAACTGTCACAAACTCTCCTGCGGAAATAGAAGTTTGTAAATGTGTAGAAATTATGTGTAGTTGTAGAAAAAATAAATCTAAATGAAATTTCAACACTTGATACAACCTGTCACCTTAAGTCCAATGTCAAATACCTGTATGACTAAAAGCAGACTCAAATGTAATGACTGTTCCTTGACAAAAACTACACTAAAACTAGGAGGGATATTAATGACTAAAATGTGACTAAAACTAATGAGCATTTTTAAGCTAAATCTAAAATAGCTGAGGAAACTCAAACAGCAACACACACACACACACACACACACACTCAGAGTGAGGTGTTTCCTACAGGCTATAATCACTTACCACTATCACTACACTTAGCAGTGTGGGTGGAATGTCAGTAGTTTGTTGCTCTTAACACTTTTGACATGTATTAAATTAATGGGCATCTTAAACAATCAGAAACAAGCTCTTTCTCTGAATAATAATAGTTAAATGCATCAAAGTCAGAGCCCTGCCTTTCTAGATACAGTCTCGTAGTTTGCTCCATTACTTAAAGCAGCCATTATTTGACACACTGAAAAGGACTGAGAGGAATCCAGGCAGGAAAAACATCTAACTGTCTCACCAAGTGTCTGTCTCTTCTCTTATCTCTGAGTATCCTTCTCACTTAAACCCTCTTTCTTTCCATTTCTCTCTGTTTCTGTCTTCCTCTCTGGCTCTGGTCATAAATCACCAGTTACATAAACTGCCTTCAAGTTAGTTTCCACCAGTGTTACATGAGACTCCCTTAAGTACAAAACAGGATGTTATAGCAGCCTGGCTCATATGGTTCGACTGAGCAGAATTAAACTGTTTTCTCCAGGTTCTCTTAAACGGATGTGGGCATAAATACATCAAATACAAATACAGCTGTCTCTGTGTATGTGTGGGCTCTGTTGCAGGAAGACACCAGGAGGGAGTCAAGTCACCTTTTTCCATGATATAACTTATCTCTTAAATCATTTTGGACTTTTATTTTAAACCTAATGCAACACTGAATCCCCATTTGTTCCACACAGAAACACACATTCACACATTCACACTCACACAGACACAGAAACCAATACACAGAACAGACACACATTCAGTGTTTTTCATGCAACTAACCGCCATTGTATTTTCACCCATCTGCAACCACACAGACACACACTGCACACTAACAAACTCACACAATTATACTCAGGTGGCACAGACAGCCTATGTGCAGAGATCTGATGGTAGTAACTGTAAAGCAGACAAAAGACACTGGCAGCCTAGGAGCTAATCACCTTCAACAAAGGAAATTGCATGATTATGTAATTCAGTACTGTCTGCTGTTGTATATTTTTAATTTGCCTGAAATTCTTGGTACAGCATTAAAGCAGAAAATGATTTACCTACATCTGAAGATACATTTTGTACAGGAAGTAGATCATTTAGTGATGATATCCTGGGTTGTGACAATATTTATGTTGGTCTTACCCAATTCAGACTGGCTCCAGAAGCGAGTAAATCCCCATAAACCCCCATATTAAAATGTCAAACTTTGCAGCAGGAATAAACATGGTGCAAAAACACTATTTTGGTCTCAATAGTTTTCACACAGCAACAGGGCTGACTGTTAGCATCAAACAGCTAACTTTCATTGTTAGGTTTAATGACAGAGCCACTTACATATCAGTGTTGGTTTGCTGGGACCGTTTACTGGCTCAGTGTTGGTTGTTAGCGCTGCTGATGTGTTAGCTTGTGCTCACTGGGCAGAATCTATGGGAGGAGAGCGGCTCTGTTGATAGTGGCAACAGAAAGTTTGTTGATTCGGTCACCTCTGGCCATAAAAACCCAAGATGGCAATGCCCAAAATGCCGAACTTTAGGTTTCAAAATGGAAATCCACAAACTAATAGACGACATCATGGTAGCTATATGCATTGTTTTTAACAGTCCTTAGTCTTGCAACAGTGATAGGAGAGTACATCACGGGGCATTTCGCAGTTAAGATTTTTTGGGGAGTAATTTTACCTTGATCCGACAGTGACGGTATAGACACAGACAAGACATGATAAGAGACAGAGAAGGAGAGAGACAGGGGAATGAAATGCAACAAAGGTCACAAGCAGGAACAGAACTTGTCATGTTGTGGCTATACGTGTCCGTCTTAACCATTAATCTGGATGCAGTTAACCACCGTGCTTAATCTTGTAAGTTGTTCTTAAAACAACCCTGTACATCGAGTGATCACTAGCAATGAGACATGGTGTCCAGAAACACCTGAAATGACAAACACGTGCACCCTTGCAGACTGTGTTGCTTCATTTTTGAAGTGTTAAGGTTAGCCTACAACCTTTATGTTGCCTAGTTCAGTGTAAAGCTTTAACTCTGAACCAGCGACAGGAAGTGTTGGCTCTAACAAAAACTGCAACTCCAAAAACCTAACTATCACTTTTGGCAGGACGGATGAGAAAACTGATGAGTTTGCTGCTGTAATGTTACCTTGTTGTTATCAGGACATTAATATGCTCAAGCCTGCAGTACTATGGTATCAATCCCAGCACAATGTAAGAGGTGTACAACCAAAAAACTAGTAAGGGATGTCGAAAAATACACACAATATCAGTAAAGCAGTTATGCCACCTTTAGACAGACCCAGATATAAAATAACCCCAGGGAGAAAAGCTGGTAAAAAGCCTGACCTGTGTGTGTGTGTTCTGTGTAAATTAAAGCCAGTGAACAAAATGAGCAAATACCATGGAAACCACCTCACCCCACTCAATCATCCCATTACCTCTAATGTGTGTGCGTACGTGCGTGTGTGTGTAGTTAGTGTGAAATGAAAGAGCGGGTTGGAAGTATCAAATAAAATTTTACACTACATATTCCAGTAACCTGCTCAACAGTAAGATCCAATACTACTGTGTGCGTGTGTGTAACTTTTTGATTTTCTCAGAGTATAAATCTAGTTTCATATGCAGGTTTGGCATCAGACACATAAACATTCCTCGAAATAACAGTAGATTCATACATCACCTTTTGACTTTTTGACTTAAATAAACATGCCATCGTGTCAGTGCAGCACCAAAATCAGTCATATGTGATCATCTACAGCTGCCACCTCCTTCACTTCATGAATTCAGTCTCCATAGATGTTTCAATACTTAGCTTTTACCATGCAGGATTATTATATTCTGAAAAATGTGTACAAATTTAGTTTGTATCATATTTGTCCACCTCCTGCACGAAGTTGTCTGCAAAAATCTTGATGGAAAACATTCAACAGCACACACAAACACATACACATACACACACACACACACACATGCACACGCGTCAAGAGAATTATCCACTGCTGCAGGATGTCAGATAAAGCTACTGGCTGTATGCTAGAGGTGTGTGTGGCAGTGCCCCTTTCCTCATTGCAAATGCTGCCAACACACCCAGCTCATAACACACAAACATTTGACAACAGTATGCTTGTGCACAAAGTATTATTTTGTTAAGACAGGCGTGAGGAGAGACCTTTTCTGTCTCTTAACTCAAAATGGCTTCTTCTGGTATTCATGCATTCAGCTCATTCAGCTCAGCTCATTTCACAACAGGAAGACACTTCTGAGTGATGTACCCTCAGGCTTACAGGACATTTGGAGCTGCTTTACACTGACAATATACATGTCAGAATGAATAATATATGCTTTAAACTTTTGCTCCTAAAAGCTATAGGTGTCAAAATTGATGTAACTTTCAGTCTGCCTCCGTGATTCTCATTAAAGGAAAGATATCCAGATGAAACATTTCCTATTAGGTCATAACAGCGGGAGCATTCACCATTTAGGAAGATAAGTGCAAGATCACCACCACTGAACAACTTGAAATCTATTTTATATTTGCCTTTATCTAACCCTAATGCTATTCGCTGATAAAAAATACTTGTATTTAAGTAGGCCATGTAAGGTATTATGTCACAACAACCTCCAAACCAAACCGTAAATCCAATCTAATCAGCACAGCAAATCCAAATTTGTGTCCTAATCTGAGCATTTAATTGGATGGAGTCAGAAGATATCTGCAAATAGAATACTTCAGACGGTGACAAAGACCTGTTACGTGCTCTTGGCTTGTCTCCACTTCATTAAGTTGGAGGAGGGAGGCACTGCTGAGGAGAATGAATGAGAGGTTGAGATAAAGTCTCACAGCAGTGGAGTTCTAGGGAAGTAGAGAGCGAAGGAGGAGGAGAGAGTGAGAAAGTGTGGAGTATTGTAAGGAGATCCAAACCACTTGTTATGCACATTTCCCTTTCTTTCCACCCTATTTGGGCTAAATGTGGGTTGGCATGCTATTGTTTGAGGCACACAGGGAGGTGTGTGTGTGTGTGTGTGTGTGCAGTGAAAACGGTAAGGGAGGGGGGTTTTCAAGCTAGACACTTGTCAAGAAAATTCCTGGAGAAAAAAACTCCTTTGGAAAATGCCCTTATCTCACCCCATTACTGAATTTCTTCAGGAAAAAAAAAAACTAAATATCACAGCTGACCTTGAGACTGCAAGTTACATTTTCGCAGTGCATACCTCCGAGGCTTTCCCATCTCCTCTGAGGGGGGCAGGTGGCAGCTGCTCTGGCCCCCTCCCTGCCTCTGACTCTCCGGCAGACACAGCCAGCAGCTACAGCCCACACTACTGCCTCTAACATTAGCAACGCTTTGAGAGGAAAAGCCATGTGGAGCTGCCCATCACCTCCAGCTACACAACACACTCAGCCCCCGTAATGATCACACTCTCCTCCTCACTCTCTTCTATCGTGCACTCACTTCCTGCAGGGGGTTTGAAAACAGATCTGGCTGTGTGTGCTGAGAAAGAAAGCGGCCAGTCTTCGAGATCACACCCTGATCAGGGATCTCCCTTGAAACCTCAAACATCACACTACATTTCTGCACTTTTTTGACTCTTGTGTTTAGGCGAATGAATAAAGGGGGCATGAAGAGTTTCCCCGACATACAGAGAGCCTCACTCACTCTCTGTCAGGGAATTCATCTAAAAAGACAACTTCCCCTCTGCACAAGTATGTGACTCATGAAGTGAAAGCTCTCCTTTATCCAGCTTTAACTTATTGCACACCCCTCTGAAAGCAACCCCTAGCTGCTAAGACACACAATACACACACAAAGAGAAAACACAGGAAGCTTACCTCACTTTGTAGCAAGCCGTTCAGCAGTCCATAACCCAGCACTTTCTCTCAAGACTAAGTTTGTGGAAGCAGCAGGAGCAGCACAAGAAGAAGCAACAGGCAAGTATAAAGAAGAGCACCAGAGAGAAACAAAGATGAGAGCAAGAGAGAGGGGGGTGAGAACAACGGAGGGGGGGTAAGGAGAAGACGGACTGTGCGACTGAGACAGAGCTAACGGTGACTGACACTCTCCCAGAGACTCCTAGTCTGAGCAGGAGGTACGTTAAAAGCCCACAAACTAACTCACTCCTCTGCCCGCCTGCCTCTCCAGCTTGACGTCAGCACGGTCACATGACCTCGCTCTGGTGTGGAGGGGAAATGAAAAGGGGAGGGGAGACACAGAGAGAGACGGAGGGAGAGAAAGAGAGAGAGACGGAGAAGCCTGTGTTGCCTTGGTAACAGGCACACTGCACCGCAATGATTTCAATAGGTCATCTGACACACACACACACACATGGACACACAGACACATGCACGAAGATTCTTACATACAGAGGAGCTGGTAGAAGACGAGCTGAGTGCTGCAGACAGACTAATGTAGAGAAGGTGAACAGAGAGAAGCGACAGAGAGGAAAGAAGAAATAAAATCAGAAGTGGTTCATACTTCCTTTGTTTTTTTCCAGTTCACAGAAACAAATGTGATTAAAAAAGGAATGTGCACCAGACAAACTGCACTTTTGAACTTGTGCTTTGACTCACTGAACCAAAATAAGCAACATGCTCTGCTATTTACACCAAGTTTGTTTTTACAACAATTTACGACCTTTTAGAGGGGCAATGATGTATAGAAAGAGGTTTTTCAGCGACAAAATTTGATTTTGTCATGATTTGGTTCTAAAGTTAGGAGAGCTATGATCAGGACACAACCTAAGTTATTAGAAATGGACCTTGTCTCTATGTTGTCACTCGTTAATTCCTTCAGGACTGCAGTGATTTATTCAATACATGACTAATAAAGGAAATGTATCTGTACAAAGGAGTGTGGAGAAGAAATGAATAAAAAATGAAATAACCTCCATCATTACTTTAGGGAAGTGGGGAATACAGAAGCTCCAGTTTCAATTGTGTTGTTATTTCATTTATATAATATAACTCTGAGACAAGCTGAAGACGCACACCTTCACAAAAATATCAGATTTCAAATATAATATGATTTACAGCGAACAGTAACAGAAAATCAGCAATAGTGACAATCAGGGAGGAGGGAATATGGGTTTGATTACAACTCCATTTCTCATTAGCAGAGTGGGGACCAAACAGACACATGGTTATCACTGTCAGAGTTAATGATGCACATCAGCCTGGGCTCTTTTAGGTAGCAGTGGTTGGCAGAAATGTCTGTCTTCTCACAATAACAGAAATGCTACTCAAGCAGACTTGAGGCTGCAAAACTGTGGGTAAATTATTCACAAGTAATTTAAAGCAATAATTTGACATTTTGGGAAATACACTTGCTTTCTTCCCAGGGAGAAATTGATACCACTGTCAAGTTTGTACGCTAAATATAAGGCTACAGGGAGCAGCCAGCTAGCTTAGCTTAACATAAATACTGGAAACAGGGGGGAACAGCTAGCCTGGGTTGATCCAATGGAAACAAAATCCACCTGCCAGCAGCTCTGAAGCTCCTGTCACTGCTCTGAGCCAAGAAACAGTCACCCCGTATAACCACAACCTTTTGTTTTTACACAGTGGTTTTAGTGCAAATTAAACAAACTAGACAGAAAGTGTTAGGTGGTGAGCTTTAGAGGTCCTGGTAGGCAGATTGTAACCACTGTGCTAAGTTAAGCAAATGGGCTGCTGGCAGTTACAAATTTTCCAAAATATCACACTATTTAACAATGATGGTTATCTAAAGACATTCTGCAAACGGTATAGATGCAGAATCTGTAAGCAATGGGATAAGACTTTGGAAGCGGAGGCCTTCTGATTTCCGTCTGTCATCTGTTTGTAGTCCGAGTAGCAGGTAAACAGTCCATGTGGAGAGGCAGACACGTTGGCCGAAATACAATCTGGTAAACCACTGGCCACTGTTGCACAACAATGTAGCTTTATTTTCGCAATTTTTTAAAATGATCTTCACACATATGCAGATATCTGTTAATAGAAATTAACCAAGCTGACCGGCACACAGAAGAGTCTTTGCCCAGATATCCACTTGCTACACCAGATCTCCCGATGGCTGTTGCCCTCAGAGGCTTATCATCGCTGGACCAATAACCGAGGGGTTTCAAGGTTGCAATGACGGTTATTATGTTCTATTTTAGATTACTGTACTTTAAATATAGCTGTCATGCTGATTATATAGTTTTTATATACACAGGAGTAGCCTCGTCATTAATTTCTCTTTCCACAAGTAAGACATTTGTGGACAGGGAGAAAACACACAGCATGTTCATATATGGGGGGCTGCCTGAAAAGTTTTCTCGAAGACAGAAAATGTATCCAATTGAGAAATTGCATCATTGATTGTAACAGTAAATATTGTGATACTGATAGTGTTACAGCTTTTTTGTTCCTGTAAAACAATATGAGGCAAATTCACGATGCACAGAGTGCGACTACTGACAGCACCATGAACTGCGTATTACTTGCAACCTCTATCTGCCCCATCTTGAGGTCCAATTCACAAAGGATAGTGCCGTAATGACATTACAGTGCAAACATGCCCAGCTGGGTGCAATTTGCCCTTTTTTGAGTCTGATTGCAATTAGTCCCTGTGGCAAAGTATGAATGTGCCTTTGCATTAAGTACGCAGTAGGCAGAGCAACAGCAGAGAAAAAAGAGAATGTAAACTGAAAAGTTATTCTCCTTCAAAATATCAGCTCACCAGCACGCCTGGCATGATGGTGCCTTCTCCTGGTTACAACCACTGCTGCCATGGTCACTGGAAAGTCTGGGCGTGACACCCCTTATAAATGTGCTTCAGTTACCACCAACTCTCTAAAGATGCTAATGATTTCACTATAAGTGTTGGTGGCTATTAGCACTGATCATTGCGTATTTATGCAGGTTTAGTGGCCACTAAAGCCACACAATCACTATGTGATTTTGCCCGTGTTTCTTTTGTTGTTTTGATTTACATTATTTATAAAAAGTATTTATTTAATCAGAGCAGGATACCATCTTGCTGCAGGCATGTGCACATTCAAATACAGCAACTCTCTGTATTCAGAATTTATGCATACTCATCTGATGAAGTGTCACCTCACCTCCACTTCCAAAATGGGCTTTGCATCATGTCAAGTTTATCTGGGGCAGGGCTTGAGTATCAGACAAAGGCTGAGGGTGTGCAGTGTGGGAAGACAAAATATTTGAGGGCCAACCAAAGACCCTCTTTACCCCATCCTCCACTGACCCAAGCTGTGAGTATGAACAGCTTTGGGCTGATTACATTCATCTGAATAGCATCTGCTGGCCAGTTGAATGGAGCGCAGTGGGGCCCAGATTAGGGTGGGGTAGTGGGGAGGGTGGAGCGAGGTCAGCCAAGTGAAAACCACTCCCCACTGGACTGCTGTGAGTAAGGGTATGTGCGGCTGAGTGAGAAGCACATGGAAAGAGACACAAGATGAAATGCCACACAGGGCAGAGAGAATCGACACAGTGCAGGGAAAAGTCATTTAATAAAGCCTGAAGCTATATATGACTGCAAAGATCCTGCTGAGGAGTAAAGCAGAGACAAGAGTGAGGGGAACAGCAAAGCACAAAGAGATCAGATGATGTAAGACACTGAAATGAGAGTCTGAGTGTCAGGTGGGTATATTGGTTGAGGGATAAATTATTTAGACTAAAGCCTGAGTCCTGGGATTAGTGGGCTGACTGGTGATGCCTCAAGGTGAAACATTGTGTTAAAGAGTAAGCTTGGGTCGGGCACTGTCCACCATGTTGAAAAATTGTACTGGTATATCCTGTTTTATATGGGCTGCCTTTGAAGGTGGGATGAGATGCTGGTCATTATAATGACAGGTTAGGAGATGATAAAGGGGAAATAGCTGTTGGCGCAGGAGATAAATAAAGAGCAGTAAAGCAGAGAAATTATTGCATTTACACATCACATTTTTGCATTCCACGATTCATATTTTCAATCCTACATCTCTGGACAATCATCATAGAGTGGGCATGACAGAAAGATTTTCATTTTTTAAAAAGCCCCACAAAGATTTGATACTACACACCACCTCGTCTGACCTTCTGATAGGGCCTTTAACTGCTTTTCAGACTCTCGACACTCAAAGTCATGAAACCAGCTACTTTGTGTGTGCGTGTGTGTGTTAGGATGTAGGGTGGGTAACCGGCACTAAAGGGAATTCCTTCCTCCTGAAGAGTCAGGAAGCAACAGCATGGGCGGAAGAGAAAACAACTTCTCTTTCCGAGGCAAACCCTTTAGAAGTTGTTCCTTTGGAAAAGGAAACTCCCCACACTGTCACTGTTAGAAACTCACTTCTAAATAACTCCATTCTTGTCTGCAGCGAGTTTCTAAAATCAACTGATGGTAGAAAAAAAATGTCAAGTATGAAAAAACAGACTCTCAAAAATTCCTGAAATTGCAAATGAACCCAAAACAAGCAACACTAAGGGATGACGAATGTATGCCTTTAGTTATGCTGTACACATTTTTGTAAGAGTGAAAGTTGTTGTTGGGCAGTGAGACCTAAAAGCTGAAGGTTGGACCTGTATCAGAGAGCTGCTGTGTTACTCTCAGCAGCTGGTTTGGAGGTATTAGATAACAGCAGATTATAAATGGGATAATCAGCCGTCAAGCAGGGAAGGCTCAGAACTCTTCTAACAAGGTTTAAGTGTCTTATCCAACAAGTCAGTGAAAGCACCGAGGCATACACACAGCCACACACAGTGTTACCCTGACAATCCCTGATGACAGTGGATAGTAATAGTGTTTCATCATTCATCTTAATGAATTTGAAGCAACATTTTGGGAAAAACATGGAGGTAATAACATGGGATGGAGATATAAAAGGCTAAGCTTCATGTACAAAGGTGTATTTTTGTGTCCCAGTCAGGATACTACACTTGCACTACACTGTACAGTGAGTGATTGTGATTACAGGCTGTGACACAGGCATGATGTGAGTGATTTAACTTGATATTCACAGATTTTTAAAGGTAGTTCACTCTTCAGCCACTGCGACCTAACCCTCTGATGTACT
>JAPZEB010000025.1:27669385-27690425 GCA_029783705.1 Chaetodon striatus | reverse complement strand
AAGCTGATCTTTGACCATTTGGAAAAAAAAAAAAAAAAAGTTTTCACTTTATCATCCTACTAGACATCCATTGGATATTTTGTCATAATTAGTGTATGAATTTCTGAGTTATGGCCAAAAACATTGTGTGAGGCTACAGTTCACAGGTCACAGTGACCTTAACCTTTGACCAACAAAATCTAATCATTGTGTCGTTGAGTTCAAGTGGACATTTGTGAAAAATCTGAGGATATTCCCTTAAGGAATTCTTGAGATAACACTTTCATGAGAATCAGATAGATGGACAATCTGAAAAAATAATGCCTTCGGCCACAGCAGTCTCTGGTGCAAAGGCATAAAAATTTTGTGCAAGATGATATGTGAATAAATAATGGTGTTTACAAACACATTTTGACCACTTATGCGCATGGTACTGCTTTGACGTAACAAAATTAAACACGCTCATGAATGTATTTTTAGCGTGACTGTTTTGACCACAGATATCCCATGACTGAATTCACCACATAACGTTGGCAATATATATCGTGACTCACTAACCAGCTATTTTATTAGAATATGACATAATGTGACTTAAGGTAAATAAAGGCGAATACAATTTTCATACATTTTCTTTTCCGTGAACATGATGTCTGCCTCAGTTGCTTCAGATAGATTTTCATCGACCACAGTTGATATTTTTCTTTTGTTTATTTGATCTGTTTACACTTCTGTTTTA
Organism: Chaetodon striatus; assembly: GCA_029783705.1. Taxonomy (NCBI): domain Eukaryota; kingdom Metazoa; phylum Chordata; class Actinopteri; order Chaetodontiformes; family Chaetodontidae; genus Chaetodon; species Chaetodon striatus. The sequence goes on along the minus strand of JAPZEB010000025.1, from coordinate 27,689,710 downwards.
CACTCAGCTAAAACACTTACAAAACATTTTAAACCGTCAAAAAGAGTTTGACATGCTACTGACCAGAACTGAAATTTCTTTTGTATATTTATTATTTTATTTATTGACATTATTTTAATTGTTTTGAGTCTACTTCAGATTGTGAAATATTCTGCTGTTTGGTAATTGTTCTGACATTAAATAATAGTTAAACCACAATTAACTGTAGGGTTTCTTCAACTTTCACACAGGAGCAAAAATCAGTCTTTAAATTTAAAAGAAATAATAGCTTGACTTTTTTAACGTGATAATTATCGCACACAACTGATATGAAAATTTTTATCATGATAACATTTAGAGCCATATTGCCCAGCCCTTATCCATGTTAGTGATCTTGGTTGTATTCGTGGATTGTAAAACATGGACTTGTCACTTACCTTTCAATCAGGACAGTGGGATTTATTAGTGTAACTTATTATTATGCTTTCATATTTGATTGAATCAACCGCTCATTCTAAATACGTAAAACGCCTTCAGTAAATGTTTACCGATGACTTAACTGAGTCCATATTTCAGGGATTAAAATAACAGGAATTCCATGGTGCTAAAAATTCCCTCTGAAGTCAACCTTATACTCAGGTCTTCACACTTGTGACAAGCATTCCAGCCACCACAGCATTCTCACATAGTGGGAAAGCCCTGTGCTAATTCAGGGCATGCCCGTGGACTCCTGGACAGCCAGAGTGTGAAGCCAAAGCCTGTCAGTGGAGCTTAGCAACTCCTCTCAGCTCTCCCAACACAACCTGCAGCTATTGGTGCCAACACTTCTGACAGTCTGTCTGGCCTTGGCTGCGGGATGTCACTGTGTAACTGGTGAGGTAATGGAGTGTGTGGTTTAAGGGTGTTATAGTGCTTACAATTTTTAGCACTTCAGATTAAATATGCAAACTAGTATCTTGCTTGTTATCCATCAGCTGTCTGCCTGCCTGCCTACTGTGGTATATGTCTTTATGTGTATGTTTGTAATCATGCCTACATATAATGAGTGCATTCTGTTTCTTCTTCACTGTGTATCGGTCTCTCTCGGTATATGTATGGCATGGAGACGAAGTAGGCCTCAGAGTGAAATTTAGCAGCTGTTGTAGAAGCTTACACACACATCCACTGTTAGCAACAGCAACAAGTGAAAACAACTACTGTTGCTGTTTATTCTGCCAATGATCGTTTATTATAGAAGAAAATAACAAAGTGAATTTTATAGAGTGCAGATTGTTTTATGTCTAGTGACTAGGAACAAAGTCCCCTAACTATCTAGATAGGGCGCTTGGGGTGGTCTAATTCTATTATATTCCCCAGTGTGGACATGAACAGCAGTAATCATGCATAATGAAAGTCTTTCAGTCAATCTTTGGTTAAATATTCATCTTTTAATGTGAAACCCACACTGTGCTGTTCTAAGTAGATGTTTGATGCCAAATATGGAGCAGGCAGAATGACATAAATACAAAGAAAGATCACTGTGAAATGTCACAGCTGCTGCCCATTAAGGCAGTTCATAAATGGATGCACCATGGTATGTTGCACACAGGGGTAGATGTTCCACACTGACTTGGAGCACCTGGGTGATGTTGACAGAGATGTCTACCAAAAAAGCTCCAGTAGGCCTATTTGCATTTGAGAGAGCTGTCATTTACTTTGCCTCCAGTGTGTCTTTGAGATACTGTGGCCTGTTTCAAAAGAGATTTGTGAGGACTGCTGCATACATGCAGATCACAAATGGTGCTAGCATCCCATTTCACAAATGATTGTTACTAACAAATTGCAGATTAATATGCGAGTCCCACAACCCTACATGCTTATGATACATTCCATTTACCTTGGAAGTTGGGAGTCAGAGCTAGGAATGACGTCACACCCAAGTTGACCCTGTTTCAGTACAAAAAGTCGGAAAAACCAAGATTTTTTTCACAATACCAGTTCCAGCCAGGTTTGCCATTGTTAGCAATACCGGTTGATAACAACGCATTGTGTTTCCATTTATGAGTCTGTGAATGCAGTGCAGGTGCAACTTGTTTTCCCCCTCAGCAGCAGATTGTCGAGTTCAAGTCGAAATATAGTGGAATATAATATAATATGTATGTTTTTTAGTGGATAATCACTTGAAAATAAGAATTGTGTTTTCATTACGTTACAGTGAGCGGGTCCTTGTCCACAGAGTCCGCCATGTGGTTTCTACAGTAGCCCAGAACAGACAAACCAAACATTCCTGTTTTCTGTGGATAATTCCAGTACTGCTATAAACCTTCGGAAAATCTGGATCTGAAGTTACCAGAGAAAAAAAGGTGAGCACACTTTAGCAGATGCTAGGCTAGCAGCCCATCTCCTACATGCCAAACAAAGTTGGAGAAACACTGATTTGTAAAGTCAAACTGCTTTATTAAGTGTTTTTACCAGTTTACATCACTGGGTACGTTTGTTTTGCAGACCTCTGCAAATAATTCATCTCATGGTTAAAACCTCCTGAATGTCTGGATCAGAAATAAGGTGAGCACACATTATGTTATCAGAGAAACAAGGTGAGCACACATTTGCAGGGGCTGGACAAGTGGCCTGCCTGCAACATGCCAAACAGCATCAGAGAAATACTGTATGTAACGTGATACTGCTTTATTCAGTGTTTTATCGGTTTTTATCAACTGATCTGAATGTTTTGGAAAAGTAGAGACCTCTGCTGATAATTCGCCTCCAGGTAAAAACCTCTTGAACAATGAACACTGACAGAATTCTAGCCGAGGGAAGTTTTAGCTGGTTGCATTCTGCAATTGTCACTGCTTGATGCAACTAAAGCCCCCTAAATCTTTCATACTGTTCCTATAATTTGATATTGCGAAGTTGCGAACAAACAGTTGCCTCTTGACAGGTATCGTGTTTGTTTTCATGTAATGAAGGCATGTCCAATATTCACTCTCCTTTTAGCTCTGTTTTGCTGTCTGACATAAATGTCTGACTTTGACTCTGTTAAATACTCCACTGTACCAATAATTCTCTGTGCTCATCACTACAAACAACGCCTTCAACATTCAACTACTTATGTGAACAGCAGTTGTTTACTTCATCAGAAAATGTAGCTGGTCCATTTACTGCTAAAGTTAGTGTAATGTGGTTGAAATCTTTGAAAAGCTATTAAGTTTACCTCTGATTTGAGATATTTTGTCACACATACTGTTCACAGTGAAGGAAGAACTTCTAAGATTAAACAGTATGCCTTCATTGAGTAAAATATTTACTTTCCAGATGTTTTACACCACAAACCAAACAGAAACATTTGACATTTTATCATTCCCATTCCCGTGGGATTCAGTATGACATGTGTGGTATTTTTGGAAAACTTAGCATCTTGACTAGAATTAAAATAAGTGACTGTGGGGCTGAACAATGCATGACAATATGTTTTTAATGATGAACGGCACACTGAAGAGTTTTTCAGGGTTCACAGTGGTGCTCTGTTTAATTCAAACCGCCACTGATTCATATACACTGTGTAGCTAAAAACAAAATTTGGCTCCATTTAGCATCAGGCCCTGAAGCCCATCACCAGATTGTTAGACACTGACAGTTGGTCTCTGTCTTTCTGTCTGACCTTAATTGAGGGAAGTCATGCCAGACGGACAGATATACAGATATACACATAGACGCAGAGTTGAGTTATAATGACCAGCTGGTGTGTACAGCTGACATTTGAATGAGAGGCTGCAGAGGGATGTGGTTTACAAGGCATACCAACAGAAGGGTGCGGTAAAAGATGTTACACTGATCAAGAGCAAATTCCAAAAATAAATATGATCAAACGTAAGAAGATGCTAGTGTAAAACTGTAAGATCAACAAAGCTACACTATGTGGATCCAAACTCAAAACAGAGCCATGATTTTACAGTCGACAAGACGTATAGCTATTAGGAGGCTAAACGTCACTGTGCAGACAGTTAAATTAACACTCATTTCTGACTGTTACTGCCAACAGCGTACAACTGTAAACTGTTGTCATGTCACAGAGACAAACAGTGATAACACTTGCACTCAGTAACGGGCTTTAATTCCTCCCTATGGTCCCCCTTAATAAATAATTAGAAAAAGTGCATATAATCCATTTACATTACATTCAAATATATTTATTCAAAAGAGCAATTGTGCTGCAATTAAACAATGTCACCCTGAAAAACAAAAGCAAAAAAAGGCTGATGTGGCAAAGACTGTGTATTGACTTTTTTTTTAAAGAGTACTTTTTTGGCCTTTTGCCTTTATTTAGTAGTACTCAAAAGAGTGCCAGGAAAGGGGGAGAGAGATGGTTGGAATTAAACCCAGTGGCTGTTGTACACAGAGCACACGCTCTACTGGGTGAGCTACTGGGCACCCGATGTCTCTTAACAACAATAATGCAAATACACTGTATAAGCCACCAGAGCCTGTGTGAGCTGCAGACTGCAGAGATTTTACTTAAGTCTGTCATCACATCTAATATCAGCCATTGTTATGTTCTAACACATCAGACAGACTGGCAGCTGTGATGACTCACAGGTCAGGGAATAGCATCTGACCAGTCACAGGGCCAGGTGTCGTCAGTCAGTCATCTATAGACTGCAGGCTCACTCTGTCCCCCTATTCACCATGTTATAACATGACATGTGTTCCAACTGCACAGGATGTGAATTTTGTCCACGCAAGAAATGCCTGGACATTATCTAGATTAGCAGGAATTCTAATCTTGAGTATGTTCATTTAGCTCACGTCTCATACATTAGCTTGCTGGACATACTCAACCACCCCAAAATGCATTGCAGCAAGACTGTCCAATGGCTGACTGCAAGGCAGATGATTTAAATAACTGACCATTACACAAAAAAATGATGAATGATAGCCAGTAACGTTAAGGCACAGCTAAGAGGAAATACGCAGCAGCTCATAATGTACTGCAGAAAACATATTTAACACTAAAATATTTAATCATTTTGATTTACCTTAAAATAATACTGGAAAACAGGAAATTGAGTGAAAAGGGTAATGTACATTTTTTATAAATTTTTCTGTGAGGAGTTTGCATGTTCTCCCTGTGTCAGTGTGGCTTTTCTCTGGGTACTCCGGCTTCCTCCCACAATCCAAAGACATGCAGGTAATTGATGACTCTAAATTGCCTGTGGGTGTGAATGTGAGTGTGAATGGTCGTCGGTCTCTATATGTCAACCTGTGATAGTCTGGCCAAATGTCAGCTGGAATAGGCTCCAGCCCCCCCGCAACCCTCAAGAGGATAAGTGGTTATGGAAAATAAATGAATAGATGTATTGCTTGAAGCAGTCTGCACAGATATTAATTTAGCAGACAGTATGCAGTACAATTTCACACAGCCTAACTGTAGTAACTGTGTGAATCCAGGAAAAAAAATCCTTGAGTGATGCTACTGGGGTGGTCTGACTTGCTGGCACTAGTTCAGACCTAAGAAAACTAGTCATATCTTCAACTTCTGAGAGCAAGTTTAGAAACAGCAGTGGCTACTCCAACAGACACTCTGAAACTTTTGATTTTGATATAATTTCTCACTTTTTTTTTAAATTCAAACATTCTTTGTATATCCAACCTGTAATGAGGAGAATGATAAAACTGTAGTACTGGCAAATTTAATTTGCAGAAGACAAAAACGAGGAAAAGCTAAGACCCAAGTTGACATCAATATTATTTCTTTTTTTTTTCAATCAAAGATACTGGTCAGGGACAGCATACAAAAACATTAATTACCAAAAAGAGAAGAATTTTTGGCACCAGATTTAGATCCTATCTAGGATCCATTCCTGGGCAGGCTATGTAAATAAATAAATATACTGTAGTTGTGTTCAAGCTACGTGGCTGGATGAAGAAATAACTTCAACTAGTGGCACTGCAGAATCACAGCAAAGTGACAGAACAGAACAAATACAAAACTTGGTGCTTTTCCACTGTTACTATAGCTTAAGGGTGACAACCATAGACTATAAAAAAGCCTGTCTTGAATGTAATGACAGCAGTAATGAGAGTAGTGATGATAATGTTACCAGTAGGCTTCTCAGAGGAAGTCTAAAAACTTTAATGGTCACTGCCATGTCTGTGAGCTACTGGAGCCAGTAATCTAAATTTGAAGAATAGGTAGAACCTAGCTGGGGTGATATTTTTTTTACATAATATAAAGTTACTGGCAGCTATTCATAAGTGAACCACACAACAACACAAACACTACCCTCAACAAATGATACGCCCATGAATGGATGGAGCGAGGGGGTGTAGTGTGCCAGGCCTTCTCCTGAAGGCGGTGGGCAGCACATCATGTTCCCTTGTTCAAGCTGTCACCACCGTGTTCGTGGGAAGCATGAGGCTGACAGTTGATGATCCTGTTTGATCTCAGTCACTAAGCCACTCGTGTCAAGCAGAAGAGAGGCACGAGGGAACAACTGCAACACTCTGTACTGTACTGAGGGTGGGTGGGATGTTGTGATATGTGTCTGTACACTAGCGCTTCAAGGATATTTCATGTAGGACATGCCTTGACATTTAGGATTTCAGTGGCTTATTTTCTTCTCCACAGGACATCATGGACACATTGTATAGTTTCAGCATTTGTCATAAGTCTGCCTTATATGGAACACCCGTGTGGCTTTGTGGTTTAAAGGCACAGACCATGTGACTATGACGTCCTGGGTTAAGATTAGGCATGTGTTACATGTTGTTCTCCACAAGTTCTCTCAACCTTCTTCAGTCTCAATATTTAAAATTAACTTACCAATTAGCAGACATGCTACTTAAAAAATAAAAATAAAAACTGCCTGTAATTTGATTTGTTCAACATTCGTATTCTGAACAGGGGTCTCAGCTAGCTGCACTACAGCTGTGTCCTTGGTTTCAATGAGGAATGCCAACAATGCTAACTATCTGTCATGGGAAAACTGAAGGACACACGTTAAAGCTGTTTCCCACACTGTGTCCGTGTTTGATAAGGAAGAAGAAAACCAAACTACCAACCAAGAGTGATGCCATGCTGTCAGTTCTGGCTGAATTCCCACTTGCTCATTGCACTATTACAGGGATCACTATTACTGCTGTGTTTATCCCGCTCACTACTTTTTTTTTTTGCCTTTCACGACATGCTTTAGAATAACCTTAATCACACAAAGCAAAAAATAACAAACAAATAAATGAACAAACAAACAAAAACCCTTACATCACATACCATTAGACCTTTTCTGTAGTCTAAAGGCCCTCACACACCAAGCCGACAGTCAGCCATCTATCAACACTGGGCTGTCGGTAAGTGTCTGTGCGGTGTGTCCTGCACCGTTGCCCCTCATCAGCCTCTGTCATTTTTTTGTTTTTTGATAATTCAGCATGCTGAGCTCCTTGGTGAATGAAATCACACTGATTGGCAGTTCAGCTCAGAGCACGAGAAGAAAAACTGAGGTAAGGAAAGGAAAAAAACAGCTTCAGTCAAGAGGGAGCAGGAGAAAACACACACTTGTTATGTATTGTAAGATTATTTTTCTTTAGCCATTGAGCGTCTTAGAAGAAACGTTTTGTGATAGTTTGTGTTATTGTTCACTAGTGCATGGTAAATATGCTTTGTTCTTTCAACACTGGATTGTGTTGTTAATAAGCTAACTGGCTGACTAATGTCAAGACGCTGCCGGTTTCTCTTTTTGAATGACGACTGCAGACCACCACCGTCTGCTAGTATGGACAGTTAATTCCTGTCATTCAGATGCAGAACGTACATGCTGGTTGGCTGTCAGCTGTAGTCTTTAGGTGTGTGCATGTGCAATTCTTTGACTAAGACATTGGCGATGAAGCAGTCGGCTTTCATTGCCACTTGTTATTCACATTCACACATTTATTCTAAAGATAAGGACGCTCTCAAACCAAGCATATTAAAATTGCATCATAACTCAACTTTTTTCAGTGGTCTTAACTTGCAATTAACTGTAGTTCAAATAGTTATTTGTAGTTCATTATACTTGGAGGTGGTGATGTACCCTGATGCCTCTCATGCTAGCTAACTATTGCTGGGGGATCCCAAGCCATCCCCAGATGGGATGTATAATCCCTTCTGTGTTGCGGGTCTGCCCTGGGATCCCAGAACATCTCCAAAGGGAGGCTTCCTAATCAAATACCCAAACCACCTCAACTGGCTCTTTTGAATCCTTACTCAAAGATAACTCATTTCAGCTGCTTGTATCCACAATCTCATCTCAGTTACTACTGAAAGCTCATGACTTTGGGCAAATTTATCATAGGAAGGAGAGCTGACGGAAAGTGATTAGAGAACCCTTATGGATGGACCAATAGCAGATAGAGCAACCTTGCCTTGTCTAGAACAGGGAAACTGGGCCCCTTCCTGGCACCTGACCAACAATTAAGTGTCAAGTTTCAAGATTGGTTACACTACTATGTACCATTTATCACAGTGACTCTTACTGCATTAAATAAAAATGTTTGAGAGCAATTTTTAAAGTAACTGGAAAGAGTAATGCAATAGATAACTACTTTCTAAAACTACTTCAGGGATGTCCTCTTATGTGCTGATGTCTGACATTTCAGTTGATGCAATGTTATACAGTACTTGCTTACAAAATACTCTCAGGTCATATCATCAGTGTCTCCTTCACACTTAGTGTAACCAGATACAGTAGGAACTGAAGATGGGGTTCAATAGCTTTTTAGCAAATTCAAACCCAATGTGAAATCCACTTATTTCAAATCTGAATCCTTTTAAGATCCATATTAAGTCTTATTAGGTTTACCTTTCAACATTCTGACAACTTTAAGTGACTAAAGGACAAAACAACTACAACTCAAACATGTTTAGTGATCTTTTGTTGGCTGAGAAGGCAGTAACACAGGTTTTTACAGGGAGCCTAATGAACGTTTAGCCTCCACCTACAACCTGATTTAAGAAGAAAGATCCAATGAGCAGCATAATAAATAAAATGCAAATTAAATGAATCTTAATTCAATGAACAGCTGTAGCATACTGTATCTCAAAAGTATTTACTCTAAAAAGAGTAAGTCCCAGTTCAGAACTACAAAGTCAATGAGCATAGCATGCAGATCTGACATGAATCAAAGATTCTTAAATTGATATGAGGTGATCAACTGATCATTTCTCTAGAGAGGAGTCACTCCTCATCCCTGCTGGACTCCAAAACCAGTCAGGCAACTCACAGTAGTACAGGGGAGTCATAAAGTGATGTGTCTTTACTCACAAATGTTCTTAAGCTGAATACAGACACCAGCTGCAGACAGCACATTAACCAGACAACAGACTTTTCATTTTAGCCGCCACCCTGGTGATGTTTGTCATTTAACCAGTAATGGCGACAGATGACTAAAAATGAGAAGCTTGCCACTTATACAGTTTTCACTGCCCTTAGCTTGTAAAAAATGAAATAAAAGATTAGATATGAGATTCATTAGCATTTGAGCTGATCAAATTCAGGCATTTTGTCAACTGCAAACTGGATCCAAAATTGTTCCGACTATGAGAACCCATCCCTAGTGGGTACCTACCACACAACTCAAGAAATGTATACACCTACGTGTAAAATGAACATTGCTGCCTCACATGGCCCACTTTAAATACACAATTGCAGTACCAGAGCCATAAGCAAAATGCACAGCACATACACTCCTATATTGTAAAACCTAGTGAAAATGGTCCTGAGATTAAGTAAACCAGCTTGTAAACAACCGTTAAGTCATGATTTACAAAAAAAGGACAAAGAAACACAGATATAATAGTGTTACATAATGAAGCAATCAGAAAAGCTGTACGTCTCCTCTATATCTAACAAGCAGTGACTGAGAAAGCATACACCATTCTGCTGATCCTGTTTGGGGTTGCAGGGGGGTGGAACCTATCACCCCATACACTAGGAACAAGGCCAGCCTATCAAAGGGGGTGGCACTTAACAGACATCACACACCTGTAGGCAATTCACATAAGCTGCATGTATTTGGTTTGTGGCAAGACATAGGTCCCAGCCCATGCTCTGAGACCACAGTGCTTACCAAAGCTTTTACTAACAAATGCAGTGTATCACGGTAAGTGGGTGCTGACAGACAGCAATGTGTTGAAATGAAGCACAGCCAGGATCGATGTAATTGTTGACACAAAAGTAATCACTGCTGCCCTAATTAAGATACATTCACAGTAGTGAAATCAATCTTTTACAATGGCTGTCTTGTGGGATGCCCCAGAGAATCTCTAATGTATGCAGCTGTTGCGTAATAGCAAGGCCGATGTCCAACACTGATGTCATATGTTCATACTTGTACACTTAATTACAGTATCTGACAACTACAGACAAGCTATAAAACATGGAGGCAACAACTTATTTAATTGGTGTGGTTCTGTGACTCACCAGATGGAACGTGTGGACGCCTGCAGCCCAGGTAAGTGGTTTCAGACTGCTGGGTCACTCCCTCTAGTTTTTAGGTCTACAGTGTCCTTCCTTATCCACCACTGACCTCAAAGTTAACAGCACCTGGAGAAAGATGTGAGGAGACACATTTTTTTAATTTTTACCGCCACACTTGATGTAACACTGAGATTCAATTAACCAGTAAAACAACCACAGTTTATGCATTTACTGTATTTGACTTGTGGGAATATACTGTAGTGTGTATGTCTGTTTTTGTTTTGTATCCATAAATGTGTGTTCACAATTGTCTGTTAGAGATTAGGTCAGTGAGTGGTTGTACATAACTGACTGAGGTCCAAACATGTGGCCTGCATGGTTCAGGGTTTGACTTCAGAGTTCATACACGGGGATATAGGAAACACTGACTGAGGGCAAAGCCTGGATTATGTTCCTGTATGACTGACTCTTATCAAAGTCTCAGTGTATTTGCTCTATTAAAGCTGCTCAGACGCTTACTGACTACTCCACACTTCTTGAGGTTATTTAGTGCGGCTGGTTAAAAAAAAAAAAAAAAAAAATCACAAGCACAAGCACAAGGGAACATTTAAAAGATAATACCAGAAAAATTCAAGCTAGCCATGAACTGAAGGTCTTGCACTAAACGCTATCCTTGAAGCACCTTTGACCTTTGGAAGAGGAACAGCATAATCTATATGTAAAAGGGTTTCAATCCAGGAGTTGAGCATAGCCAACCAAATGAAAAATGGGAACATTACATATATTACAGGAATACTTCACCTGCAAACTCCCTGTGTGTTCCCTTGACTTCATGAAGAAAACTTTGTTTTTCTTGTATGCCTCCGCAGTGAACAGAGAATCCAAAAAAGGCAAACATTCCCCATAAATTGAAGTAAACTGGGTTGACACTTAACAACAGCAAAGCTATATCAAAACATCTGTTTACAAACTCTCACACAACTCGTGCAGTATGATCCACGTCTCATTTATCCAGTCGTATGCTCAGTACTTCCCAAATGCATGCATTTTCTCTAAACATCAGGATTTACAGTACAAACAGTCTCATGCACGGCCGTCACTTTCACCAAAATGTATGTGTGTGGAAAATGTATTCAAGGTAACACCTGATGAGTAATTGCTAAAGAAAATGGTCATTTTGCAGGTGAAATATTCTTATAAGTCTGAGTACACTCTTGTATTCTTATTCATATGCAGACTTCCCAGGCCTAAAAATAAATAAATTAGAAGTGCTTAAAACCAGGGTTGGAAATTAACTTTTTTGTCCATCTTCCACTCTGGCTGGTGGATTCCAAACTCTACCTGCCACTCAATAGATTACTTTGTTTTTTTTGGCTTGTGAGTGAATTGGTTTTGGTATTTTACCAGCATTTGGCTGGTGGCTGGTGCTAATTTCCCACCTTGCTTAAGACCGATGCCAACAGTAGTTAATGACAGACTTATTTTTATAACAATAACGAGTGTTACCTTGATTTTTCACGAGGTTGTTGGTGTTATCCCGCTTGAAACGCACCTATCTATTTACATAGCTTGCATTTAGTTGCATTTTCATCAAACTTAGTAAAATGAGCCCACACGAGTGTTTTGCCCTGTCAACCATGACTGGAGAGCACAGAATAAAAACACACAGTAACACAACGTCAAACATAATTGCCTGACACCGGCAGCTTCATCATTATCATGAGGGGACAGTTAGGAATTTGAAAATGCCAGCTATGTTAAAATGAATTAATATTACATAAATGCTGATAGCAGCACCTTTTGTCCACAAGCTTATCAATATTTTCGTTATGACCAATCAGGAACTGGTACCAATTTAGTACCAGTTGAGAACCATCCCTCTCATTCACTTGCAGTTCAGTTTGACAAACAGGATAGCTTGACTGAATAAACAAGCTTTATTTCCATCATAATCCCCGTGGTAAAATTTGACCAAATCTACCATTAAGCCCTACCTCCTCAGCCTGTTGACGCTGACTACATCTGTCAGGAATGCCACGCTGCCTGATGATGTGTGACCTGCCCCAGATGTCGGCTCATCTGGCTCCCTGAACATGTAATAAACTGAAGAGATAAGGTGAGAAATCTACTTTGCACATCCATCAGGGGGGTGCTACCACTTCATTCTTGTTATGATCTCCACCAACCAACACCTCCTTAGTACTGCGACCAGATGTTTTACAGATATAAAACATGCAATCATACTGACAGAGATTTTTAGAGATGTGCTGAGAAACTGTTTCTGACTGTTGAGGGAAATTAATTAGCATAACCCAAGAATGTGAAGCTGCACAACCAGTCTCCGCTTGTGTTGTAGGCAGTATTCTAAGTAAACAACGTCTTGTAACCATAAAACAGATAATATAAGATTGTAATATTCCCACTAGCTCCAGCAGTGGATGGACTGTAACTTCCATCTACCAGAGATGCAAGTTACATGCATTTTTAAATTGGTTTAACAGTGCTGAAACATTTAGTTGACTAGCTGAATGTTGGCTGATAAAAGATGAACCTGCATTCACTTTTTAAACTGATTTATAATAAACATTTTTCAGGTAAAAAAAAAAAGGTGGTTCCAGCATCTTAAAAGTGAAAACTGTGGCTCTTGTCTAAAATTATAGTAAACTGAGTATCTTTGTTATTTTTAGGCTCAAGGATATCATAATGAGTATTTTTTAATATTTTTGGGTGTTTTATAGGCCACATGATTATAAGAATTTGGGAAATTAATCAGCAGATCAACTGATAATAAAAAAAGTTGTTTAAAGGTAAAATGTAATTTAAGAAACTATTCTTTAATAGTTGTTTTTTTCCTACACTGTCACATCCTTGTATAGCCCTGTTGTGTGACACCTGGTATCTAACATAGCCCAACCAATACTGGAGGCTGATACTGAAATCAATATTTCAGAGTTTAAAAAACTAAACAAAAAAACCCCCAAATGTATATATTTTTTGTTAAAGAACTTTGACCAAGATAGATAATTAACAGGACATTTTACAGTTGCTCCCTGGTGGACAAACTATGTAAGTGTCTAATATGTATGTATGTAGTGTCTAATATAAACAGTACATTCTTAACAAAGCAGTTGATGTCATTGCATAACATTTGATAAATTCAGATAAAACTGTTTTACTCGTTTGTGGTCTGACTTTAAGACAGCTGTTGTCAGCTGTATCTTGGCCACAAGTGTCATATCTCTGTAATGCAGAGATTTACAACATCTCTGAAGGGGGTGCATTCACCCAGACTAGACTTCAGTTTACATGTGATTAAAAAATTAATTGATTCATGGTCCTGGTAGTCCCGATACATCATTATTATCATTCTTCTTCTTCTTCTTCTTATTATTATTATTATCATCATTATTATTATTATTATTATCATTCGTTTGCTTAAGGTTATAACATAAGGCAAGACGACTACTTTCGTTTTTAGCATATTAAGTGTACAACAATGCACAGTAGTGATTTTGCCAGATACGTACCAGCAAAGTCTTAACGTTACATCATTTCAGACATGACTCTGTGTGGTCTTGGGTTCCTGAGAAACACTTTTGGGAATTCCTGCTTTACACGTAAAGCACCCAAACACCTCAAATACAAACTAAATCCCCCCACACTTTTCTGCCCAAGGCACAGGAAACGGTTTGTGTGCTTAAGAGGTTTTGTTGTTGTAGTTTATATCCGCCCAAAGCACAACCTGCGGAAATCTTTATAGTATTCGTAAATACATAATAATAAGAGCATAATACACGTTGATAATCCTGGCACACGTAACAACAGGGGAATAAAAACCAGCGGAACATTGTGGCATCCACACGGAGCCAAGGAAAGAAGCTGGTTTCTAACTCTACAAAGCTCAACTAGCATAGCAAGCTAAAATGCTACAGTTTTTGGATGCGCCAAAAACAAAGCTACACACTAAACTGTATGTTAACCTCAGCTGCTGTACAACTGAGAGAAGTAGCATTAGCTTGCTAAACGTTTTATAGACTAAAGTATATCGGAAAGTAATTTTAATGAGACCGCTTTCGTTTTAACCAGGTAAAGAAGATGCTCTGTCGTACAATTTCCCAGAGTTTACCACAACGTAACACAGCTATACATTGATGAGGGTCTGTGAGAGGAAACAAGCTAATAAGAGCTATAAATGCTGTAAATAGCTAACCTTAAACAGAAGACGAGTCCACTTAGGTTAGAAATGTCACCAGAGGAGGTTTCTTCATCTGCCGGTAACTCGGTACAGTGCAGAGCAACACTCGGGAACACATGTATCCCCAACAAGTGTCAGAGTGTTGAGAGTTAGGTCAAAGATAGAATATAACCAAGATGTGCTGCGTGAAAGGAAAATTGGCCTCTCTTCCGGTCTACAAAAATCTGTCATAACGCATGCGCCGTCAGACATGGCATAAAGTTTGCCATTAGACATTTTATAAATCATGACACGTATGGTGGTTGTTTGGACAAAGATCGGCATTTCAATTCCCCACTCTGCCGGAAGCGTTATGTCAAATCCACATTTTTGTACATTTTTGGTATCCAAAAAGCAGAGCAGAGTGAGAGTTCTGTCTATTCCACCTCTCTTGCCACCCCAAGCTGAATTGCATTATAGTATATATATATTGTATATGACTCTACCGACATCTAGTGGACAACAAGGGAAGGTAGGACATTGTTTCACCTGTAGTGATTTAATCTTGCAAAACTATCATATTCCTGAGGACAATTTTACCAATTTAACATTTAATGATTTCACTTTTTCTGAGAGTAGTAAGGTACCAGTGAAGGTGTACCACAGCCTGTCCATGTGACAAATAGAAAGGTCCCATGAGGACATATGGTGGCACATAGGCACAGCAACAAAGCTCTTAATTGCTGGTGTGTTAACCTCAAACACAGCAAAAATATGTGAGATAGTTTATGGAAGATTATCACAAATCACATAAATTACAAATATTTAAAATGTGACAATGAGTGTGCCAAACAGAGGAAAACTGCATGGTCAAACACAAAGAAGACTCACACATACCTTTAAGAATGACCAGTGAGTTGAATTAAGACCTCAGACTGAGTCTCGGCAAAACTCCAACCATTCACCAAAATAGTATCTAAAGCAGGACTTTTGTACTCGTAGCATCTGGTGTTCATGTTATGTAGGATATAAACATGTTTTTTTTTATTTGGAAACCCTTGCAAAGCATTGTTTGATTACTTAACAAGCCTGCAGGGCACAGACTCAGAAGCCCAGGGGGTTAGGGAGCTCCTTTGCAAGAGCCTCTGTTAACATTTCTTGTTAAAAAGTCACAGAGCTCAGTTAAAAATGTCTTCTGGTCATGTTATTTTGGGTCCTGATTCTTCTCAGAGTCCTGATATTAAGTGTGTCTGCCAAATTCAATATTTCATCCAATATTTGTTAGTTTTATCTATCATTTCATTTCATATTGCTGCCCAGCATACTGAGACCACAGGAATGTTTCTTCAAAATTCAAAAAGCAGTTTAAATTAGAGCAGTGGAAAAGCTGAAGACAATCCCAGGCTGAACTTGATGGTTTCTGTAATATTTCATACAGTGAGCTGACCATGTGAGATGATTATCTTAGCCAAAACAATTAAGATTCACGATATTATCTGCTTATAATTATAATTTAAAAAAATGCTTAAAACTCCTTAGTTGGCACTAAAACACACTGGAATCACTTTGTCTTACATTTCATCTTTCTATATAAATGCCAATGACTGATCTCTTTTTTTTTTAATGTTGTTGTGTATGCAGCCTGTTCTTGCAGAGTCTCTTTTATTGTTGGTCCTCAGGAGTCTAGTTGAATGCTGCTGGACACAATATTCATGTTCATTCTGATAATGGAAACTCACCACAATTAGCTTATTATGAGTGTTTTTTAACCGTGGTCAGTGATGAAATTGTTTCCATCTGTATATTGTGGTATTTAGTATGATACCTGTGCAGAGGAGTATCAGGATAGATGTGCTGTTGCAAAGAGCTTTGGACAGGAGTATGACAACTTCTCTCATCATCAGCATTACCTACATTCTGAAGTTAAGGTGCACTTTTTGAGCCAAAAGCAGCATCTGAGAGTACTAGTTCACCTGCAGCACAAGAGACAAAAAGAATACAAATGACACCACCATATCATGTGTTGTCATACTGGTCATATGTGGGGGTGGAGAAGGAGCCTTTTACAAGTCTGTGCATTAGTGCCTGGTTGTAATGAGGGTCCATTGTCTCATAAGCTGTCTGTACTCAAGAGTGATTTTTTTTTCAGCAGGTTATGATGATTTCTGCGAAAGAGCATCCAAGATTTCACCACCAAATGTGCCTACAATCAATCAATCAATCAATCAATCAATCAATCAATCAATCAATCAATCAATCAATCAATCAATCAATCAATCAATCTGTTTCAGAGGCAGAGCATGGTATAGTGTATTACACCAGCAGGTGGTGATCAAGTGCTATGTTTCACATTATGTTCCAGTTTTCTCCCTTCATCTCAAACAAGTTAACAAAATAATGTTCACTTATTCATTCATTTTATTGAATCACATCCATCCTGTTCTGCAGATATATTCCTTTGCACATTGTCAGTTATAGTTACTATGATGGTGGCCCGCGACCAATTTAGCCACACATGACCATAGCTTTTGCACAACATACATCAGGAAAAACGTTTAAAATTTTATCATGTGAATGTGTGTGCTTGTATGTGTGGATAAGAGGATTTTATTTGTACCTCAGATATTGCTGATATGTTACTGGTCTGTATAGGTAAAGCAGGTTACCCTTATATAACCCCTGCCTTTGTTTAAGATCAACAATAATGATGCTTATTAATCTCTGGCACTTTCTTAAACATCAGCCACACTGCACTGGATCCCGTATACATTTGTCACCATTTTGACACAGTGAGATTCCCCAACCCCCTCCCCCATGCATCAGTCAGATCTGTCCATAAATCTGCTCTCACTTTAATGAGTAGAGAGGTAATCAACAAGAAGTGATGCCAGGCGTGGCAATAAATTCTGCAGGAATACTAATTGGGGTTTTGAAGGGTCAGAGGACTGCGCCTGTAACATAAAGCACTCTGTCACATGCTTTGCACATTGTGGTTTTCATCTTATATAATGATGTTTGCTCCATTAAAGCACTGAATTAAAAAAAATATAGATTTTGTGATAGAAAATGTATAATTTTTTTTAATATAAAGCTGATGTTTGTTATAGGTTAAATGTTGTTGGAATTTCAGTAAACAAAAAACGTGGCTCTGGTAATTTCATATGAGCTGATCTTTTATATAGAAAGCCTTATCACAAGTTATCATGGAACATATCTATGCTGCTTAATGGTTGGATTAATTAAAACATTGTCTTTAGAGAAAATCTCTGTAGGATGTGGGTGTGGCAGAAGAAATGTAAAGATTTCATCATTCATTGTGCCGAGCCACAACAAATCCACTTTTTGTTCGGCTGAATCTTAATTACTGTTAATCACAATTAACTAGCCAATAAAGTAGATAGAATTAATGGACAATTGAGGGCCAAATGACCATTCTTTACCTCAACAAAACACGCAGAATGAAGGCAGAGAATTCTATAATAAGTAGAGCTTGGTGATCAGAGGAGAGCCTCAAAATGGCCCAAAAACAAAAGAATGTGTCCAGAGGGGAGGATTACATTTATCAGGACTGCAGAGCTGCCACGCAGACAGAGACGGGATCAGAGAAGGATAACTCACAGAAAGCAGGCTTAGTGAAAAGAGAAAGAAAAGCGGAGGCAATCTGAATAATAAAAGAGTAAATGTGTAAAATAGGACAAAAAAAGTTTTTAATTATTTCGGTTGTATTTTGGAACATGAAATTGCTAATTATGTCAACAATGATTCCGTAAAATTGTTATCTCCAGAAAAGATTTGCTCATGCCTTTTACGCCGTGCAGCATTTTTAAATGAATTAATTAGGCGATCACAGTAATTACTGTTTATATTGTTGTTAATGAGCCCAAAGGCAAGCGAGCTGCACTCATCCAAATTACACTCATGAGGCACGGAGCCAAG
This sequence comes from Chaetodon striatus, assembly GCA_029783705.1. Classification (NCBI taxonomy): domain Eukaryota; kingdom Metazoa; phylum Chordata; class Actinopteri; order Chaetodontiformes; family Chaetodontidae; genus Chaetodon; species Chaetodon striatus. Next base: position 27,671,191 of record JAPZEB010000025.1, on the reverse strand, counting down.
AAAAGGTCCAAACCAGAGTGCGGCATGTTAAACATTCCCTGAGTCTTCCTGGTTAAGAGGTATCCAAGAGTGTAACCTTTCATTTCCTTTTGACCACACATCTTTCCCATTAATACATGTAATTATTTTAGATGATCTAATCAAAAATACAGCTTTTAAACTTTGTCTTAAATGTTGTAAGCCCCACACAACACTGTCGATCTGCTATTCAGTTTAATCTGCATATAAAACCGAGACCTCAGATCACAATCACTGTGTCATTTTACTCATTTTTCCATTTCATTTTTCATTTTGTCAGGCATCTATCTCAGCTTTTTTCCTCCCCGTCTGTCAAATTGGTCTGGCATTTACTGTCTGCATCTTGCCCGTGTTGTATTTCATCACGTACTGCAGCTATCTGAGGCACAATAGCTGAGCGTTATAATGGAAAGGTCTTATTGTAAATATGATAATTCCATCAGGTGCTGTAATCAGGTTTCTGAGTGACTGACACACACACATCGCTGCCTGGGAAATGTCTGTCCTTTTGTTTTTTATTGGTGGAAATGTCAGGGCAATGAAGTAAACAGTACAGTGGTATTAGAGGGTACAGTTTGCAAGGAGGTCAGAGCACTCTGGCCCTACACTCACACATATTTGACAGTGTGTTGATAAATGGATAACACTTCTGAATGCCTGCTTTCTTTTCTAACCCTCCATCTTTCATTTCTCTTTAAATTTCAGGCTAACTTTGCCACACATTTAACTTTTTTGATGCAGAATTAAGTGAAAGAGGGAATGCTGTTAGGGACAACAATTACAATTATTCATTACTGTATAATGCATTAATGCATATTAGTGTGTATTATGCAAAATGCATCCATGTGTATTCTGTGATGGGACAAATAGTCCTGTTGTACTCTGCATATGTGCATATTTTCTGCATCATCTTATTTTTTTAATGAGAAAGTGAAGATGAGGACAGTTAGATTTAAAAAAAATATATTGAAAAAGTAAAATATATATGTAAATGGAATTATTAAAAAATAATTAAATTGATTAAAAAAGAAATACATATAAATAACATGAAAATGAATATAATAAATATTGAGAAAGCTAAAATGAGAAAAAACATTTACAATACCTTCCCTCCAGCAAAAAGAAATATATAGTCCACACCCTTTTGTAATAATTTTCTCAATTACAGAAATCTATGAATTCTTTGGTCCATAAAATGCCATAAAAGCTGTAAAAATTTGTGTCACAACTTCCCAAAACTCGTAGACACTCAGTTTATTGTCAGGTAAGACAAAGAAAAGCAGCAAACCCTCAAAGTCAAGAAGCTGGAGCTGTAAGGAATGTCCGGCACACTAGTTGGAAAATATAACAAATACACGTCTGACAGTCAAAGTACTTCTCTATTCCTTTTCTATTGATCAACCAGTCAATAAACCAAGTAACCACCCCGGCCTATGTAGATGGTATGTGTTATGTGTGTATGTATGTATGTGTGTGTATGTGTGTGTGTGTTTGTGTGTGTGTGTGCGTGTGTTAGACAGAGAGAGAGAGAGAAAGAACAAGAAAGAGAAAGGAAATATCTTGAACCCGTGTGTCTAGGGGGGTCATCTAGAGTTGATGAAGTCTTCCTGTTTCCTGCTGTAAAAAAAAACTGGGAAAAGATCTTTCTGTCGCCTTGGTAACCATCATGTTACCCCCTGCCTTGACTTCACTCATGCACACACACACACACACACACACACACACACACACGCATGCACGCAGGCAAGCACGCATGCACGCAAGCACGCATACACACACACAAGCATA
>JAPZEB010000025.1:27653253-27665482 GCA_029783705.1 Chaetodon striatus | reverse complement strand
CTTCATGTCAGCATTCTCTACAATGGCAGTGCGGAGTACCATCGAGTGAAAACATGACCAGAAAATATGCAGCTTCAAAGAGACAGTTCACCCTGAAATCAAAAATGCACATTTTTCCTTTTACCTGCAGTGCTGTTTATCAGTCTAGACTGTTTTGGCGTGAGTTGCTGAGTGGTGGAGATATTGGCCATAAAGACGATCGAATCACCACACAGAAGGAAGCATGCATCTACGAAAGGCTTGTGCTCGTGACAGTGTGAGATGTAAATATTTATGGCATCCTCCTTGGCTGAGCTGTAATGTTAGCTAGCTCAGTGGTGCTAGGTGAGCTAACAGTAGATGCAGAGGGCAGACATCTCTATGGCTGAAATCCCGAACACTATATCTGTATTAGCAAATAACACTACAGATAAGGGGAATACTATGTATTTTTGATTTTGGGTTGATCTGTCCCCTTAAGATAGAGACAAAAATAATCCAGTTGTAGATGCAGCATATCCAAATGAGCCATTAAAATTTTAAATACAAACAGGAAGAATGCCGCTCATCCAGAGACCATTCATCATTATACCAAAAATGTTTTTTTTTTTTTATCTTTAACACTAAATGGACATAAACAACTAAAAATGATCATAAAGAAACTGATGCAAACATCTTTACTTGCTTTGTAGCAGCTAAAATTGATCAGAAAAGCTGCTTTTGCGCAGGGTCAAACACGACCCCACGGATACATGACCCAGTCATTACCTGAATGGCTACATTGTAGCCAGCTGAGACAGGCTGCTGCCAGCCATGCTAGATGAACAAAACATCCCCCAGGGGATTGTTGATTTATCATTTTTCTACTTCTAATTAAAAACAAGTTAAATCTTTTCTTTTTTGCTTTGAAACACATGAATAACACATACAAATCATTCAGACAGATGACTAGAGCTTTATGAATAGTGACGGAAGATGTAGTCTAAATAGAATATTGTGTTTTATGACTCTCAGCACTTGTGGATGTGGCTTCAAATGCTATTTGGAGTAATGCTGTGGTTACGTTATGGGAACTAAAAAAAGTGTTTCTGACCATTTCAGTGACTGATGACAAAATTTGGCTGCATTTTCATTTTTTATGCATTTAACATTTTCATCAAAAGGGACAGTTCATCCCCAAATCAAAAATTACAATTTTTTCCTCGAACCTATAGTGCTATTTATCAGTCTGGACTGTTTTGGTGTTAGTTAGTGAGTGTTGGAGATATCGGCTGTAGAGATGTGTCTGCCTTCTGTTGAATATAATGGAACTAGATGGCATTCAGCTTGTGGTGCTCAAAGCACTGCAAAAAAAAAAAAAAAACTTGGGAAAGATAAAAAGCAGACTTTAAATAAAAATAATGAAGAGCAGTCTCTTTCAAGAAATCATGACCTGGTTACTCAAGATAATCCACAGACCTTGTTGTGAGCAGTTTCATGTAGGAATGATTTTCTTTCTACCTAACTACACCCACCAACCATATCACCGTGCAGAGGTGGCATGCAGCTCACACCAAAACAATCTAGCTTGATAAAGAGCACTATAGGTAAGAGAAAAAATATGTATTTTTGATTTTGGGTAAACTGTCCCTTTAAGCTTAGTTCAAACTACACAGCTGTGGGGTATTACACAACACACTGCCAACCCAGCAGCTGAGAGGGTGCTGTTGTGGAGCTGACTTGACCTCTGACCTCCTGCGGCTCTTAAGAATCAGGGAACTTTCCTATCAGGTTCAATAAAATATCTCATTATCATGATCCGGGTCAGACATACTGGTATCGTCCACTGATCCTGTATGAACACCTGTATGCACTAATATTCATGCTATATATGTTTCGCAGTCACTCCTTACTGTTAACCTCTGAACTCAGCTGCCGTGATAGCGACTGGCTGAAACCTGCAATAATGAGACCTGCAATTAACACTGGCCAATCAATGGGGTAATTGCAGAGCGAGACTGATGGACTGTGCGGGGAAAGGAGGGGTTTGCTGCCGGCACCATATCGATTTCCCACAAACCAATTAGTTGGTTTCCACCACTTTGGAGTGTTGGTCCCCAGCCATCTGCTTCTGTAATACAGAGAGGAGAAAACATACTGTTGTATAGATTGTATGCTGCACAGATCCACTTCCTATCTGTGTGTGGCTGCTGATAGAATCTAAATTAGGATCCTTGTCCATAAACACAGTCTCATATACTGTGTGAAAAGCACATACTTTGTACCACACACACTTTGTTGTGGATGACTGTGACTAATACATTCCTTCATTCCAGAATAAATAATGTGGCAGCAGTACAACAGCGTGGGACAGTTCACCTGTTTTACATCAGAAAGGTCAGCTAACGCTTATGATGAGGTGGCTGGCTAACTCACAATGAACACCTAGCTATTGTTTTAGCTGTAGCTAGCTAGCTCAACCAACCCCTGGCTGCTTGGTGGTTATCTTACGTATAAAGGTGTATATTCAAACATTCAGCTTATATTTGAACTTTCACACTTATGTGTGGATGTGTGAAGCTAATGTCATGCGTTCTCGCTTGATAGGTGCGGGATAGTGCTGCTAATGTTAATAAAAACTCTGCAGGCACAAAGGACTGACTTTCATGCAGTGGAGGCACATCACGCAGTGGGCATTCAGGGGCTTAAGTAATCTAAAGACCTTTTGAAGTTAGTGATATGCTCATCGGATTTGAAGTAATGCTTGGTTACCATTAGTAGTAGTAAGGGGTAGTGCGCTAGTTAGCCCAACATGCTATTAACTGCAGCCATAATTTGTACAAAGGAGTGTGACCAGTGTGACATCATCCACTGGTTTGTAGACCCATGTTTTGAAGCCTCAAGTTTGGCATTTGGGCTGTCTCCATGTTGGTTTTTTGGAGCCAGAAGTAACCATATTTGGATCTGATTGAGAATCTGAGGACACCGCCATTACAGTGACTTGTCAATCATGAATAGCCAATCCCTAAAGCATACCCTGCCTTATTGTGTATTTTACCCTCAAATCAAAATTAACATCATGCTGTATTGAAGAGGACTTGAAACTAGCGATTGAGACCATAAATGCATTAGGAAAATGTTTGCTGAGGTAATAAGTCAAGTAAGAAGTAGGGTCTTTTTCCCATAGACTTGTATTCAATTGGACTTCCTTTTGCAACCAGTACAGTGGCCTCATGCTGGCCATTAGAAAGAAAGCAGGACTGGCACTTTTAGGTCTGGAGCTTGCTGCTTGATTGTGGCTTATGTTAGAACATTATTGTACACTTTTGCTGTTGTAGTTTAGGTTGTGGGAAGGCTAAAAAAGTACACCAGCTATGGGTGCCATGCACACCACCTGACAAGGGGGAAAGCTCGACAGGCCAGTTGTGCTTTGTTACAGTTGCTAAGAGCTATGGCTGGACTCCTGCTGTTAGGGAGAGGAGGGTTATCAAATTGTCAGTTAATGTTAAGACAAGTATGAAGACCTTTACTCAGAAAAAGAACCGCTCACAGTCGATATTTTGGTTGTGATCCAGGCCACCACGGTTTGAAAGCTATACAGCATATACACACAGGATCAGGTTTGTCACTATCTTAGAAAAAACACAATCTTAACTGGACATGTTAAATAGGACTCAGCAGCTCTGTAATCATTTCCCCTCAGATTACATATGAAGACTTCATTTTTTTCAGATGAGCAATAGTCCACAGCAACTTGCACTCCTGATGAAGTCCTCCTCTGCTCATTATCCTCCCATTGCTGAGGTGAACACACAGACACATACAGGCCTGGTATTGATTTGGAGAGCTATTTCCAAGATGTCTTTTTCCATTCATGCGCTAGTAATGTGCAAAAGGCCAGTCTCTCCCCCAAGTGAAGCCATTAATGCATGCAACCTGTCCACCCAACCATAATAATAGAGCCACTTGAGATCGGCACTACAGCCTTTTTCCCCCTTCCTCCTCTTCCAGGGACCACAATCACAAAAATTTATTTCGTGCTTTTCACAGAAAAGCTAAATGGATCTCTAATTATAATGACCTTCTGTGAAAAGGTTGGGCCGTAATTGGAAAACAGCCCTAGAGTACAGGCCATCTCCTGCAGAAGAGGCTTCGATGGAAGAGAGACAGGGAGAGAGCAGAAGGGAGGAGAGAGGCAGAGAGATGAGGGATTCGTGAGGCGGATCAATTCTGGCATCAAAATGGCGAAATGATGGAAAATATAAGAACCTTTTCTTTTCTTTTCCTCTGTGTGTATTTTTCCAATCCCTATTTCAGGGTAAAAACAAGTTATTTATTCAAATACGCAGGCATGAACAGGCACAGTGCTGATGGCATATAAAGGCTAGAAATGATGATGATGAATGATTGATTTAACGATAAATATTTCACTGAGATTTAGCCTGCATGCTGCTATACTTTTCAAAAATGCAAGAGCCTATTACTCACCTTTGAGATATATAAAAAAGAAAATATGATTTGGAGAACTTTGCACACAGCTGATGTGTGTATTGCCTGGTGAGTCTGCTGTCTTTTCGGATGAATCTAATTTAAAGCATTTCCTATACAGCAAGTGAGAGAAAGATCTCTAAGGGAAGAGATAGAAAAGGGGAAAGGATGGTAATTGCTGCAGAAAATTAAAAAGTCCATTCAGATGAGTTGGGCTGCATTTTTTCAGCTCGCTTTCTGTATTTACATATTTTATTTCTGCAGGCAAATTAACACAGGGTGACTGTTTCCGCGCTTTTCATTACCAAACTAATAGATTTTAATCTATTGTTCTTTGCATTCATTTTCCTCCGACTCATCAGAACGTGACACACACACACACACAAACACACACACACACACACACACTGTGCTGTCTGTCTGCAGCGTGTGCTACCCATCCTTCTCTCTCTTCTGCCTCTTTCAGAAACCATCACAATGGAGCTGCTAGCAAGAAGAGAAAACTGCTTCCTCAAGCACACTCTCTCCTTCCCTTTATTGTCTTCAACAAAGCCAGTTTATTAATCCAAAGGGGAAAGAGAGGAGAGAAGGGAAGAGAGAAAAAAAGGGGGAGAAAAGAAGGGAAAGAGGGAGTGGGGTGAACAGAAAGGCAAGTCAAAGCAGTTTTGAGTTTCATCTCATTTTTCTTTGAGAACTGAGGGGTGGAAAAAAAAATCAATTATGGAGCACACCTGAATATTATTTCGAGCACCCAGCCACCCACTCGCTGCCCGTCCCCTAGAAAACCAAATTACTCAGCAAACTTATCGCTTGCTGTAGCAGGTCTGGTATTAAAGAAAACAATCAAGCGGGCCTGGATTAATCTCTGACAGGCGCCTTATCTTTAACTTGCACCTTTGTTATTTTCTGATGAGCTGCTCTTTTTTTCCCGCCACATTGTACCATACCTCACTGCCCCCTTTCATTTTCTCTATGGGCCACGGCAGAGGACCTTTCAGTTTATTAAAAAACCCTTTATTTGTGAAGAACAAAGAGGAGGCAAAGGCAAACAATAAGGTCAGGCAATCTCCTTTCTGCCAGCAGTCGCTCACCTGTTATTTGGAGTGTTATCAGTGCTGGGGAGGGATTCGCTGTAGGTGAGAGAGACGGACAGGACGGCAGACGCTCCTGCTGCTGCTGCCGCTGTGTGAGGGGTGGAAAAAAAAGCTGATTGACATATATCAGCCTCCAGCCAAAGACCTTTTGGCTGCTCTTCATATCAAAGAAAAGAGGCCTCTGGCCGCAGCACACCTCTGCTGGATTGTTATACAGGAAGTAGAGATTCAGAGGGCAATGCTCCAGAGTGCGTTTAACTTACACACACAGGCAGCTTATAAATGTATGCATGGCTATACGAAAACCACCAACCTGTGCGTACAACACACACACAAATGCATTAAAAACACACACATCCACAGCGTCATTTGACGTACTTGGTCAGCCCTGGTTGCCAGAGTTACTGTAGCCTCATTTAGCCCGCGGCTGATGGAACTGAATAGAGCAGAGATGCCTTACAGATTGCTCTTCATTACTTACCACTGACGCTCCCATCTCCCACCATTTGTCCTTGACAGCCCAAACACAGAAACACCTGCTGTAAGTGGACACAGCCTCACATCAGAAACACTGTGCGGGCTCAGGATGATGGACAGGTATTGATTGCAGGGATGAAATGCAGGCATGCATAATGATGATGTATGTATAAGAAAAAAGATGGATATGTGATGAAAAGTAGGAGACATGACACACTCGCAGAATTTTTGGGGTTTATTTTGTCAGGTTACGAATTTCAATTACATATAAAATTTCCATCCAAATGAGTCAAAATCAAAAACCAAAATATTTATGCAATTAAATCAAACCAAACTGAGATGAATAGACTTTGACAATTTATTGAATTTACCTTATTTACTTTATTAAAGTATTCCAGATATGGTGATGAACTTCAACATAGCTTTATTTCAGTTTTATTTGAATTAATTACATGTGTGATACTTTTTTGGGTTTATGAGAATTAGAATTACCTGACTCAATTGGGTGGAAATTTTATGCAATAGAGGACTGTGGAGCTGCAATAGACAAATACTCTTATCTATGTTTCAATAGCAACAGAAAACAGCCCTACAATAATGATGACTCACACTTTAATAAAGACATTTCAGTGTGAGAAGAGCACGTTTTCCTTTTGCTCTTTTTTGTTGCAACACCATAATGACTAATTATTTGGAAAAATAATGCAGAACTAGAAGACTTGGTAAAAATGTGTATATACCTTTTATGCAATGCAAATATGATTCATTGAGAGTTCACAAATATTAGACAAAGATATTTTATTCTTTTTTGGTTACAGTGCTGTGTGACATACAACCCTGTCTCCTAGAAATTTACATATTACTTAGTTGTTATCATTTGCTGCCTGGATTATTTTCAGAGACAACGTATTTTCTGAGTAAATAAAACATCACATTTATGTACTGTGCTGGATACACAGGGAAGTGATCAGATTGGAGTGGATGGTGACAATATAATACTAGATTTGCATTCAGACTCCTGACTATGATTAGGCTTCAGAAACAAGAGCACTTTGGTTATTGTTAGGGAAAGATTTTGGTTAAATGTTGATTAAGAAAAGGTAAAAAAAAAAATGCTGTAGTCACTATGCAGTCTCACCAGGAATTTTAAGTACAAAAACAATTTTATAATTGTAATTTTAATCTTTTTGGGGATTGGTGACAGCCTCTGTCACGGTGATTTGTCTTGTCTCTTGTCCACGCGTTTCAATCATTCCTTGGTGTGTTTTCTGGTAGAAAAGTGTTTGTCAATCAATGAAAACCAAAACTTTGCACATGGTGCAAAACAGTTTACCCACACTTTAGTGCAGAACATCAGCGAATTGCATTACAAAGACTTAAGCAGTAATTTTTGCAGTAAATGTGAGACATTAGTGTCCTACATACTACTACTACTACTACTACTACTACTACGATGATTGGTCAAATTCACGGATAAGCTATGATTATTGGACAAAATTGCAAGGTAACGCAGAATTCACTGGGCTGCAATCATGACATTGCAACATCCTGGAGGGGCTGACCATGAGTGACGGTGCATTGCTTGATTGGCTATCTTGGTGGAGAACAAATGAAATACATTGTCAGTGAACATAAAAATTGTCAATTTTTTTTCGACTTTCGACTTATTAGTAGCATTTTCTAATCATGTTCATGGAAAACATAATTCTCTCAGCATTATGTTTCCCTCAGATCGTATTTGCTGTTTCATACTCTCTAGGAGACAGGGCTGGTAACTTAATACTACATCCCACCAGAAAGATCACACCACCTTCTTTACCCTCAGCGCATCCCACTCCGGCTTGATTCCATTAAAATCCACCCATCCCAATCTAAAGGGTTAAGGTTAGTGACAAGTGTTGCTGTTCACCTTCTTCCTCTTATCTCCTTCGTTCCATAGAGCTTTCTCTCTTCTTTTGCTCTCTCACTCGTATTTCTGTGTCTTCTTATCTCCCCTCTTCACCTCCTGAACTCCTACATGGTGGAAGGAAGGAACATACAAACAGACACAAACATACTCACTCAAGCACACACACTTATTTATGCAGATGATACACAATTTTACATGGCAATAAATTGTGGAGACATAATTGAAATGACTAAATGTTATATTGATGAATACATTTAAAAAAGTTATGTTTAATACAGTCATCTAAAATATATCAGAAATAATGTAATTCAAAGGACAGGCACAGGTATAACATAATCTCAATCCTATATTCTAGTTCCTGTGCAGTTTACGATGCAGTATTTAGCCAGACTGTGAGCTCATGACCCCAGGAACACTGCAGTGGCTGCTTGCTGTTTTGCAGTGAAAAAAAATTTCAGCCCATAAAGCCACATAATTTTCACTGTAGACCACCATTATAAAAGAGAGGTCTATAAAACTGACACCTCAAACTTTAAACAAGGTCAATTATGACCCTTTCTATTATGAATTTTTGATCAATGGAGGTTTGATATTTGTTAAACCTTCCTCAAGCTGAGAGAGGTAATTTAAAAATCCCAACCCAATATTGTTATGTTTTGGCTTAAAATATTGGCTTTTGGTGGCACAATAAAGGTTTTATTGCAGCGGTATCTCTGTAAAAAGTAGTCGCTATTCCATCTGGAAATGTAGTGATTTCTTGAATACAAACAACCATTTTTCATGGCACTATCCTGGCAGGAAACACAGCAATGTCTCTGTAAAAAACAACTGCTTTTAATGGCACTAACTATGGTGAAGCACAGTGACAGCTAAAAAGCTGCTGGAAACACAGCAACAGGTTACGAAAAACAAACAAACAGACAAACAAACAAAAAAAACAACGACAAGGTTTTGTTGTTTGCTGGTTTCCAACAGTGGTCTTCAGTGGTCTGCAGCTTGGCAGGCATCGCACCTGGGTGTCACACCATCCACCATTCCCTCCTCTTATGATATGTCTAAAACATAAAAATGTATTGTACCTGTGGTTTGCAGAAACATACGATGTCAACATTTTTCTTCTGGCGACTGGGCTGAGATGTCATCTCAATGTTAAGTCTATGGAGCAGAGCCAGTGGGAGAAACACTGCTGTGCAGTGGGCTGTGTATCCAGTAAGTAAACCCAGAAGCTACGAACCTTTTGGCATATGCACAGGGTGAACATTTTTGATTGGACTGAATAAGTGCCATCTTGGGTTCCGGTATTTATCTCTGTGGAGTTGCTCTAATTGCACCTATAATGCTCTGAGTTAGTTTTGTAAATTCTGAACACACTGTATGCATTTTTTCCAGTTTTGGTGTTTCCTTTCATAATTTTATGCCAAACTAATAAACTAAACTTGCTAGCTGGAAAAGCCAGAAAATGCACAGAAAAGAACTTCCAAACTCACGGTTCCACCAACGATTCTTCCTCAGTTATTATGTTAAAAATCTCTGTAGTTGTTCCTGTAGCATTATAAAGAAAGGCTGCAAACAGTAGACCCACAAAACTTTTATTTTTGGTCATGAAATTAAATCACAACAAAGCACAGAAACCTAATTGGGACTCACAGCTGATTCTTACTAGAAGTTGAGCTTTGGCTTTTAATACCTTTAAGAAGCAAACAGGTGTGCCTAACGATCGATCCATCATTCAGCTTATTAATACTGTTCCATGAAAAACTTAGGTAAGTGGCTGATCATGTGACACATAATGAAAGCTGCAGAAATTAAATCTTTTTCAAACCTCCATGTGCGGATGGAAACTAGCATACACAAACATCAGAGCTGTTGTGTCTCTACTTTCTCTTCGAGCTCCCTGTAAATCTACAAATGATTTATCTTCATTTATCTGCATTTTAATCTTGCATAAACTTCCCTTGACTCGGCACAAACAAATTTAGTTGCGGCAGTTTTTCACTCTACACTCACAAAGGAAGGAATCACAATGGGGATACTATTTGCATACAGACATACACAAACACACATTTGGAAGAAGAATGATGCAGATTAATTCAAAACTACAGTGAAAAAAAAGAAAACAAGGTATTGAACAGCTCAGTTGGGTCTGCACTTGGCTCTTCCAGGCTTGGCTGTGCTCTAATGAAGACCTGCAGTGGACACCACTGTCTCCTCACAGTGCTGCTGATTCACAGCACTCTTCATTTTCTATAGAGACGCTGGAGAAGGAGTGCTCTTCTGTCATTCCTTTCTCTCTCTTTCTCTCGTTTTCACTCTTTATCTCTCTCCCTCCACCTCTCCTCCACTCATCATCCTCCACAGCCGCGGCGTCATTGTGGCCCTGTGTGTGCATTGTTTGATGTTGTTCTAGCAGTAAATAGACGCGGCAAACACTTGACACAGTTGTTAAACAGAGAGCATCTAAATGTCTCCTAACTCGACATCAAACACTATGCTAATGTCTGTTGCATTAGTGATAGGGAGCGCAGCAGAGAGGAGGGAAGTGTACACAGCCAACACAGCTCAGTGCGACACAGCAGAGTGCCGCACCGAACAGCACATCACAGCACTGCACAGCACAGCACACCTAGTGTACCACAGAACAAGATAATGAATAGAGAGGAGTGGCATGAAGAGGCTCTTTCTTGATGCTTGGTGTGTGTTGGAGAGCTTTGGCCCTCTCTGGTAATGGGAACAGTAACAAAAATGCCACGCACTAGTGCCACCGGTGATATGGAATAGTTAGCTACACCTCAGAAATGAGTTTGCTCACTTAATCCTATATATGACAGAGCTGACTCGTACACTCAGTGGGCTATTTGTTTAGATGGGGTGATAATTAAATTGCTGTCTCCTCTCCATAGCAAGGAAAATGTATCTACTGCAATCATATTTTTTTTTAGCAAGAATGATGGGATATTCTATTACAACCTTGTCTCCCATAGAATACATGTATATACTATATGACTGATTTGCTTTGCCAAGTACACTTATGGCCACAAGCTTGTGAACACTGGAGCATTACAGTTAGGGCTGGGTATTGTGTAAAAATCAACACCAATAGAGTATTTCATTTTTATCCTACTTCATTTGATACCCATCATGTAAATGGAATCATTCCGTTGCGTAAAATACCACCAGGTGCCACAGGTGTGCGGTATAGCCATACTTTTTGATGTTTTGTTGGCATCTTAGCACGCTGAAACACCAACTCCATCACTGTGCTTGACTTCGCCACACTACAGACTGTATGGGCTTTAGCTGTTGTGGTTCTGGACCAATTGCACGGCACATTAAATTGAAAAATGCTTCTCATAAATTGACTTCGAGCAAAAACCATACAAATAGTCTTTTTTGTTATTTCTCCTAAATCTGGATACAAAAAGGATTGAATAGAGGTTTTGTATGAATTGTTACTGTTATTTTAGCTGATACTGTAAAGGTGTTGAGTACTTAGCCCATACCCAGCCCTAATTACACCCATACAGTTTGTGGAAGTTGATTGTTCTTGGATTCAAGTATAGAAATACTTGACTTTGAATTTGGGGAAAGACTGGTTTTTGTTGAATTGTGAAAAACTCAACATGTCCTGCCTCATTCTTTAAGTCAGAATTTTCCCTTATCAAATTCAAATCACAGTCCTTTTCAACTGTTAACTGGAGTTGTCTGGAGGTGGGGGTATGCTTGAAAGAACTATTTTGTACAAGGTGGTGCCTGAAAATGTCAGAATTCAAAAACATTCATAATTGTTATGAATGACCACACTGGAAGGTGGAGCGAAAAGCTGGTTGTCAGACAGGAGACATATATGAATATTTAACACAGGAATAAGAGTGCACATTTTCAGACAATGTCTCCTGGCAGACACATCAAATTTTGCACTCGTTTAAACACACAAAAAGTGACAGAAATAGAAAAGGATGGAACAAAAGGACTTGAAAGAGATGTTCAAACCCTGCTTACCCTCTCACCTCCACACACCTGGCCAATTACAGCGTGAAGTGGGCGTGAATGTTGTTCGAGTCCAAACATTTTTCATGGCAGAAAAATTGTAATTGCTCCGTGTTAGGGGCGGAGCCAAAGTTGTAAACATTTGGGGCATGTTCTCCTGGGGAGAATTTTTTTTCCTCCATTTACAGCAGCAATATATATTTTCAGCCACTCGAGATATTAGAATGCCTGAAGTTGCCTGAGTTTGCATGTTCTCCCCATGTCAGCGTGGGTTTTCTCCAGGTACTCCAGCTTCCTCCCACAGTCCAAAGACATG
>JAPZEB010000025.1:27618348-27630337 GCA_029783705.1 Chaetodon striatus | reverse complement strand
ACTAACTAGCTTACTGCTACTTCTGCTATCTCACTGGAAGTTGCGCCAATAATCATTTCTACAGTAGCGCCCTCTGGAATAAGGTGGATAGATCCACTATGAGTGGATTCTGAAATACTCTCTCCAAGTGCTGGAGTTCACTCTGGCACAATGTGGACCATTCGAAAAATTCAGAGTGCTCTTGGAATGTACTGTTGGGTTATGCAGAACAACCACTCTGGGCAGCAAAGTGCCAGGCAGAGTAAATATTGGATTAACTTAACCATTTGTTAATTCATAACAGCAAAATAGAAAGCTAGAAAGCTTTGTTTCTCTGAACAACAGCACTCTCATTTGTCGGATTGGATTTACAATTACACTCTATATTGGCCAAAACATAGTGTAGCTAAGGGTTTATAGGTTGCACCTACACTTCTGCAGGTAAATAAATTTAAAACACAGAGGCTCTGTAACCTGAACCAGTGTTCAGCTCTCTTTTTTTTTCACATGGTCCATGGCAGCACATTACCACTTCACACCTGTTTTTCACCTTTCACAATAAAAGCCTTATTGAAATTACTAAGAGCATTTTACAAAGAGGCAAATCAACAAAATTGCTCATGATAAAGTTAGGTGACAAAAATACTCACATCTGCCCTCCTGGCCTTGCTGCGCTTGTCTTCTCTAGTTCATTTTCAGGATCCTAAAGAAGGTCTCCAGCACACTTCTGTTCAAGTGAGGAGAGAAATTTTGCATACTAACACACACACGGCTGTTTTGGGGTTCTCCTGCCTTCAGCAACAGCATCCAACACACACTGTGTGTTGGATGCTGTTGCTGTTGGCATCAGAGGGCAATTTGGGCAAAAGCACAACCAATCTGTGTTCGCTCTCAGCAGCTCAGATTTTGGGAGGTCCCAGTCAGTGGCTCATGCAACCGTGGCTTCGGCCTCTCTCCAATGCATTCTTTGGCCATATAGTTTTGCGCTAGAGTCAGCCAAAACACTGTAAAATGTATCCTCATTTATTACATCTTCTGGACACACATTTTGGGATGCCATTTTTGCTTTTAAAAACATAGTTTCAATACAAGCAAAGAGAACAAGGAAGTTCTGCCTTGAGCAGCATGTAGAGCACGCCCCGTGGCTACCTGGAGATAAAACTCAGCCTGTAGTTCTTCGTGCATGTTATGTCACTGTCATGTCAAATGACAGCACTGAATGCAGATGCCATAATGCTCAATATAGCACACACTGAAGAATTTATTGCTTTAATCAACTACATCTACCAATAACACTGATTTAACACCTGCATACAAGGTGGAAAATTTTCCTTTTAAAGGTATACTATGCAGGATTGTCAGTTACTGTTTGTAAGCACGCTCCTTTACAAAAGTGCAGGTAAACCCCAGATTAATAGTCAAAAAGTCAACCCCAGATACACTCTTGTTAGGTGTTTCGCCTTGCTATATTTGCAGTTTTGCAGTGCTGTATCTCTTAGGTGCCTGCTGCTACAGTTGGGCATCTGGTTGCTCCCTTTTACAAAGACCTGACCTCAAGTGAGCGCTGTGTGGGCACCGAGAAATGTCCCAAATGCGAATCATTACTCTGCCCTACTCCACCTCTGATTGGTTTACCCTAACCTTGATCAATGCCACTGCTCCTGCCTAAACCTAACTAATTCAACCAATGAAGGCAACCAGTACAAGCCACTCATAGGGAAAGTAGGGTGGGTCATTCCTTCGCCATCCTAGGATTCTCAAATTTGCGCCCCGAACACAGAATTAAGATGAAAATAAGAAAATACAGATAAAAGCACAAGATGGAGCATATTGACTTTTTACTTTTATACTCAAGCCATGATCTTTCCCTAACCTTCACCAAATGTTTAACAGACTAAATCTGGGATGCAGGGTGTAAACTCCATCTCTGGTGTTAATACAACATCAAAAAACAAAGACTGAGGAAAATCAAAATCTGTGAACGCTTCACAAGTATGTGAACATTACTTAGCTTCCGGTATATGACATGATTTAAACATCTGCTTAGAGGATGCTTGAGAGGATTGGTCAGATTGCTATAAATGATCATGACATCAAACTGTGACAATCATTAACAATAATGTATTTAAATACCCACCTTGGCCTCTGTGCAGAGTACACCTTGAGTGCAGCCTCTGCAGCACACTCAAGGAGACATCTTCGATGTACCAGGGTATGTGTGTGTGTTTTATCCCCTTTTTTTCCTCATCTCAATAAAAGTTTTGGTTGTATCAGCACAAATTAGCATTGATTGTACCTAGCTAATCTCACACAGCTGCAGAATGGAGCATTAGGGAGAGGGTGCAGGGCCCCGGCCCATCTGTGGAGGGACCGACTCACGGTCCCCTGAAACCAACATCACTTTGGCCTTGTCAGATGGTCCCTGCAGTGTGGCTTTATGTGTGTGTGTGTGTGTGTGTGTGTGTGTGTGTGAGAGCGAGACAGAGGGAGTGTGCAGTTGTGCATGTGTGTATTTGTTTGATTGTGTCGCATTAACTTACAGAAAACCTTGCTTGTGAGATTGCAAACTTGAATGTAGTGAGTTGCTGTAATGGTGGATAAGCAATTCTCTAAAGATGCCTCCCCCTCTAGACCTGCACAGCTGTGATCAAGGTGCTTTTAACAGACATGACAAATTATTTCACTGCAAATTTCTCATGAATTATAGGTTTTCTATTTGTTTTGGGTCCTGCATTGTCACTTTTTTCCCCCACTGGTCCCATGATGCTAAATAGTGTTCTCGTCAGCTCCCTTCCTCTCCATTCATCTCTGCAGTGTCCTCTTTGCTTTCTACCAAGTGGCAGTCTGATGTATGTAGAATAGTTTGAGGTCTGTCATCTGTCTTGTTCTTCAGCGTGTCTGTCTCTGTCTCTTTCAGTGGCCTGTGCCCTGTCATGCTGCAAATCAGCAGCTGTTAGCAGTTTCAGACCAGAGCAGAGAGTTAGAAAATGAGAAATGATCTTTCCATTCCAGTTCACATTACTGAATGGTTGTTTTACACGCTACACTTACTTGACACCTCTGATTAATAGTGTCAAGGAAAAACATTCAGAATACAGTGGATGACATGCAGAAAGCTGATGTGTTACCATGGCGAGAACAGTGTTGTTTGTCTTTTCAAATGCCATCGTACGCACACACAATGACATTATATAGAGAAAGACATTATATCAGAAAGTGCCTTTCTACCTCCTCTACATCTACAGCGGCTCTCTTAAAGCCGTCTCATGTGTCTGTCTGAGTGTCTCCATGTCCGATGTCTGGTGGTGCAGAAGGCCCTCTGAATGCGGCGCCAGTGGCCGGGCAATCCAGACGATAGCAGCTGATACCCTGTCAACACTGACGGCCATGTCACCATCACAAAGGAACTATGAGTGCTGCTGTGACACACTAATAGAAAGTGTTTCATCTATACAGGGGAGATAGATACAAAATGACTTTTATAAACTTCTCCCCTTGTAGACTGGTCCAAGACAGCAATTCAGTTGGTGGTCTGGTTAAAACATGAACCCAGTGATTTATAGGAAAAGAAACCCATATTTCAATTACGAAAAAATATTTAAGATGTTTATCATTGGGCCTTTTTCAGGCAACATTTCCTAAAGTAAAATTGAGTGACAGGACAGAAATTCTGAGCTAAGGTACGTGACTGTCCATCTTAACTGTAAACATTTTTTTGTAATAATTCAACTGTGCAGTAACACTTTGTAATATGATACACATATTTCTATGTATTCATTCTTATTGTTCTACTGTGTATATTGTATATCAGAGCACAATGCACATATTTTAACATTTTTACATACTTCTTATTTCCTGTTTTCTTCTGTTTCTTCTGTTCATCTGTAACATATCCCAGTTTCCGTGTTATGAAAAGGTTAAGCGTTGGTTTAAGTATTATTTAAAATAATTTTTTAGCCTTGGTTTTAAACTCATAGCATACACCATTTTCCTAACACATTTATGTGTTAGTTTTGCACTTCTCTATTGCCGTATCTTTGATGTTTGATAAATTGTAAAAAAGGGTATATGTTTCAGGAGCAAAGGATATAGCCCCTTTTTTTTCCTGCATGCAATTTTTCTGTCTCCTCAGAGTAAAGATAGAGAAAAATAATATTCTTTGTTTTTTAAACTCTATCTGCAACCTATGTGTTCAATTTTAATGATATGATGGCCTTGCTTTACTGTCATAAATTTAGTATCTTGCTGACATGCGCTCATGATTGTTTACCTCTCTGCCCCTAGTGGATCACAGTCTCTATAGACAACAGACTGAACCAGGATCCTTTACTCGTCTTCCCTCTGCACAACTGCTGGACTAGATTTTTCTCTTTTGGATCAGTGGCTTTTTATTAGTGCTGTAAATACATTATTGTACTTAATCAGAATTTCATTTAAGGACAACAAATCGCTAAAAAGACGTATAAAATAACAGACATAGCCACTGTGACGTCACCCACTTGTTTGTGGACTCCCATTTTGAATCCTCGAGTTAACACTTGCTACTAGCTTGGTTAGCACAATGCATTTTCAGCTATGGTTAACTGTCTAAATGCTAATGCTAATTTTCGTTGGCAAACAAAATGTACTCACAAGAAAAACTGAACATTGGACTCCCTACAACCAAAAAAGACTTTTAGAAGACGACTAAAACACTACATATAACTTTAAGAACTGAAAACACACTTACATAGCAACAGCTACGGCTATGCCTATACTCAGAATCTGGAGTTACACCATCGTTATGTTACCTAACCGACATTGCTGTCATCCTATCAACTTGTCATAAGACAGCACCCACCTGTCACTCAAAACGGGAACTGCAGTTTTTTGGCACTTCTGCATTTTTTGGCACTAGAGGTTGCCACTCAGTGCAGCACAGACACTTCTGCATGAAAAAGATTTAGACAAAATAAGTATACAAGACACTAAATGAGTGCTAAATATCCAAGCCTCATGCTGGACTTATCTTGTTGTATACCATCAACCACACACACAGTTCTATGGGAGTGAAAGATGTTCAGTAGACATGCTCTCTTCACTTTCAGTAGCTCCAGAGGACCAGTTTGCCATTATGCACATTACTTTCCTTTCACACTTTTCCCTAACATTCCAGGTGTTCAAACCAGTGCCCTTCAGGTTAGTGTGGGCCCAGACAGAGGCTAGATTAGATCTTCAAAATAGAAGCGTTTACATCAATTCACTACTAATATTGGCAACACAGATGGTCTATTGCTGATTGTGTGCTAAAAAGTTCAATCTAAATGAAACATCACTTTAAATTTGGTTCGCAGACCTCTCTCTCCATAAAGTATCTCCTCTCCTCTCCTCTCCTCTCCTCTCCTCTCCTCTTGCCCTCCATCCTTGCTCAGCCCTTCACCATCCACAGAGACCATTAAGTTAATGAGACCTGAGGTAGGGGCGGCTGCAGCAGGCTGCTCCCTCTCTTTCCTCCCCCCATCCCCTCTATCGCCCTTTCTCCCTCTCTCACATGGTCTCTTTTCTTCTTTCGCTCCTGTTCTTGCCATCTCTTTTTCTTTTCATCTCCTTCCCCTTTTTCTGTCTGTAGATTTATTAGTGGATGCCTGTTGTTGTCGCCAAACTTGTGCCACAGCAGCAAAGCTCTGCTACTCGGGCGGCTCAGGGGACAGACATTTCATTTCCGCCCTCTTAACGAGTTGGTGGTGAGTGTGTGTTAATATGTGTGTGTGTACGGGAGCTATGAGGGGAGCTGGTTGATGGGGGGTGTGTGGAGGGGGGGGGGGGTGCCAGGCTTCATCGTTGTCCTCCTCCTCCTCCTCCTCCTCCACACTCTCAGACAGAGATAATGGGGGAGCTGATAGCAGCCTTGGAGACTGCTGTGGCTCCAAGCACAGATATGGACCGATAACGCCTCCACCACCTCGCCTGCTGCTGCTGCTGCTAGTGTGTGTATGTGTGTGTGTGTGTGTGTGTGTCTTTGTGTTTGTATCTGGATGTGTAGTGCTGTAACACACGTACATCCAGGTATATACGACTGTGGGTGTGTCTGTGCATGAGTTTTTTATTTGAAATCTGTGTGTGTGACTTTGTAGCTGTGTGTGTTTCTGTTTATTTTGTGTCTGTGTGTGTCTGTAAGAGTTTTTGTTTGTGTGTTGCACTGCTACTTATGTGTATATTTTGTGTGTGTGTGTGTGTGTGCATGTGTGTCGTACATCTGCTTCTCTAAAGCAAGTGTGTGTCTCTCTCTGTGTCTCTGCAGCCTCCTTCATCCCACCAGACATTCCTGCCTCCTTTTTATGGGCACAGGAACAGCTGGCCACCCCAGTAGGGCATTCTCACAATGAGACAATCACAATATATGAGCCTGATGCCACACACTCACTCATATACACACAAACACACACACACACACACACACACACACACACACACATAGGCACAGGAAAGCACATACAGTATGCAGAAACACACACTCTCCTGGCTATTGCTAATATGTTTCCTGTTGTGCTGTTGTGTTACAGCACCATCAGGATCTAACAGCCGGAGTGGGTTACCGGTGCAAATGCGTTTATCATCGCTTTTTTCTCTTTAACTTCTGAAGATATGAGGAGGCTTTTCATTGTTATGGTTTGGGCGAAACAAACCGCAGCGGCTTCAGCATCGATTTCCGTTGTGACTTTTTTTTTTCGCCCATGTGACTTTGATGAATTGCAAAAGGCGAATCTTTTCGCTGTACTTCACGCAATCTCCTCGTATGACAATCACGTCCTGACAGTTCAAATGAGAAAATGATTAATAGGGCTTGTGATTAACATAATGAGTTATTATCCAGGACAGAGAAATTATTTCATCAAGCCAGGCTATATTTATCTTTGTTCACCTATGCACCTGTTCTGCTCATTTCACAGCACTTTATTGCATTTGAGATTACAGCGTTTTTCCATTCGTGGCCATGCGCTGATTAGTTTTTAACAGTGGCAATATGATTGGCTGTAAATTGTTTCCTTTTGTACATGAAAATGCATATTTATGAGTGACTATACTCAGCTTTAAAATGCATTGCATAGACCATAGCTTGAAATACATTTCTTCACACTACACTCTCTTCATACAGATGCAAAACTAAAACTCAATGCCAGGATGTACATTTGCTTTCCTATTCTGGTTTTAATCAATTACTGCACCTAGCACAACATACCAGAATCTGTTTATACTGGTAATGAGCACAAAAATGTTTGTTTTTATTCTTATCATACAATCTGCATATATGAATGAAAAGTTGTGTGCTAATTACAGGAAACCAGTTTTTCCCGCTAAATTCACACCAGAAGGTCAGTTTGTGTTTCATGGGAAGCACTACCAGAACAGCTCTGTATAATTTGAGGAATTAATCCTGATGATGTGTGGACATTTGTGCTGCATTCATGTGCTCCTTGGATGGTCCCATATCCCAAGTTGGGAAGTTGTTCTTCTGTCTTTGGCGTGTTCATGAGCACTGTAACCCAGAATCCTTCCATGACACAAAATTTTACTGTTAAGTCTTCACAAATGCTCTGGATTGTCAAATGACATAAAAACTTTATGTTCACTCATCATAAAAACTAATCCCTTTTGAGCTTGACATAATTGTTTTTTAATGTTATGTCAATTTTGGGGTTTTGAGTTAATTTGGCTAAAATTTATACAGCAGACTTCACCTAATTAGTTTAAGGCCAATAAACAACACTGTCATTGTGCAGGTAACATATTGTGGCGTGTTGTGGTTAAATGGGTTTCCCAGCATGCAGTGAGACAATGTGTTTAAGGTCATAAGCTGAAGAAAACTGTGTATACATGTGTTTTACATCACTCAAGTCACCCATTACGCAGTGATTAATGTTGTATTTCACAATGGTTCTAATGGGTTACAGTTAATGTTGTGGTAAAAGACATTTTGCACCATGAGTTGAGTTGTATACACAGTTAGTGACTTCCTGTCTGTGTGAATATTAGTGGCCTAATATGAAGTTTTGCTATGGGCAAGTAAGAGTCAAATTTGATTCGGAGTTAATGTCTTGTTGCGGCAGTTGAGAAATCTATGCTTGCAACAATATATTTTCATAGTTAAGTTAAAAAATGTTGTAAAATATGCACACAATGTTTTTATGTACATATGACATAAAATTAACTGCTCAAACAACAACAAAGTTAAGTTAAAACATTTTTAACATTTTTAATCTAATTACTAAAACTACCATCAAACAATCATAAGTGAGGAAAAATAGGTGTACTTAATAGTTTGGAACAGTTTACAATACATTAAAATTCACTTAACCCGTCAAAACACGTTTCACTATGATGAAGTGTCAATGTTTTGTGCAATATATTTTTTTTAGGTCAGTATAATCTTTTTCTTTTTGTTTCAGGCTTTTTGTTTCCACTCTGGTTTTAAAACAGCTTCAAACAAACAGATAGATTGCTTATGACACTAATGATGACCAATGATGATAACTAATGATGATTTTTAGCGGCGTTTTAACAGTGAAAAGTTTATTTTATGATAGCTGATGGTGTGGCTGATTTTACACCCTGATTCCATCACTGCAACTCAGAATAACATGAGACATCTGTGTGACGATAACCAGCAATAAAAACTAAAGAAAAAAAACACTCGGCTCTTGTGATTATAAATGCAACATTTCAGCCGGATAGATCTCATCAGTCATTAACTTCTTTTCTGCTCTTTGCTTCAGTAGCAGAAACAGTCTGACATACTTGAAGTATTTTTATGTGACATATTCAGAGTACTTTTTTTTTACTAAATAAATTGTTTTGTAGTACAGGTATCAGGAGTGTCTATAAGGTAAATGTAAATGTTTCAACAAGTGGCCTTTCATGAATTCATTTATAATCCAGCCCAACATCACCAGGCCATTTGTAATGACAATCTTAGCACCTAGCTCAAGCTGAGCAATGTAATCAGATGACACTTACAAAAAAAAAAAAAATTAAAAATGTCTATCCTATTATTATCAAATGGTTAGTGTTTGTGGTTTGCATGGTTGTCTCCAGTGTTTACCTCCTACAGCATGGTGGCTTGGTCCCCGACCTCAAATGCCCGTATGTGTGTGTAAAAGAGTAAATGTAATGTCACCATTTGCGGCGATGATTTCTTTTTCCCTGCTTGAAACAGGTAGGAAAGGCTGCCTAAATGATGCAGGGATAACGTTAGCTTGTACTGTATTGCTACTTGTTCTTGTCTAGTTCCACCTACTGACACACTGGGGTGATGTGGTTGTTGTGAGTTGACATGCTTGAAGTACTCCTACTGATGTGACCTACTGTCGTTTAGCAGATGTGACATACAATTGAGTATTTATCCACCACTCTCTTGCCATTGCCTTTGTAATTCACAACAAAACCAAAGTAGCTCCAAACGCTAGACCTGTAGGTTATTGAAGGAGCTTCTATTTCTGGTCTAGTAATGGTGTTAGTAACCACCTTGCAACAAGCTAGCTTAGCATAGCATGTCTCCCATCATGTCTTACTGGAGTAGAATTAGACAAAGGGGTGAGAGCTAACAAGCTATGCTTCTTCTCATTTCTTTTCGAATATGTCATGTATGTCTTTTTTTTTGTGGTTTATTATTATTTTGCTTCCTCAAATTTTAATTTTTACATTATGTTGTGCAAAGACATTATTTCGCAGCAATCAGGAAGCCTTGTACTATTTGCATATTTGGAATAAATTAATTTAAAAAAAAATTACTTTCCAAATGTAATGGCTTAGTTCAAAGAATGGTTTGGTTGGTAATGTGTACTGAACCGAAAGCATCATACTAAACAGTTCAATACAAATACATGTATTGCCACACCCCTACCTTAAAACCATAATACAAATTGCATGTAAGCAAAAAACTGACATGCAATGTGTGAATTAATAAATTTACTTTAGTCCGCAATGTTTCTTCATGTATGACATCATACATATGACTTGAGGGGACGTTCATTTGAATTTTCCAAGTCGAGAACTCTGATTCTTTCAATTATTCTGACACTACATGAATACAGGGTAATGAAAATGTTATTGAACATACACTGGTCTTTTTGCAGCTTGACCCTTAATATAGCAGGCTGTTCTCACAAATTTTCCATAAGTTTTCCCACGAAAAGCAATACACCAACATTTGTACATATCCCACATAGTTTGAAAGCCTGTGATCACGTGACCAATGTGCTGATGGCATTAAACAGTGAAGCAGTCCAGAGCACTGGTAAGGAGGCAAGTCGGGGTGGTGGATGGGTCACAAAAAACAAGCTTTTGTCCGGGATTTTATCCCGAAGTCACGTGTTCGGATCCATGTAAACTTTGAGTCATTTTAAGGTACGTACTCATTGTGTTCTTTACCTAAACCTACAGTAACTTTAAGTTAAATATGTAACAGTACGTTAGGTATGTAACGTCTTTCATGGGATATCATACAAATGGTTCAATGAGAATACCTGGAATATGGATTAAAATCAGGGTATATTGCCATGGTCTGCTTCCATTTGACCACGCTTTTTAAAATCTATCTCTAGCAATGTTAGTGGTAATTTATTTCGGTTCTGGTTACTTTCCAAGAGGAATGCACATAATAAAGAATGAATATCAACAAGGCATTTAATTTAAAGGAAACAGAAAAGTAAAACAAAAAAATTCCAAATGTTATGGTTCATGCCTGCCTTAGTAACTAAGGTACATGCAGCCACTTCTACCACAGTTGGTTGTTGGGAAGCTGGAATAATGGCTTTCAAAGACTTAACAAAAGGGTCTTTATAGAGTTTAATGACTCTGGAGGTAAAAGATTCATTTTGTTGTAGATATATAAAATAGAGCCTTTCAGAGTTGGGACTGGTGTCAGGAAACCATCTAGAAGTAAATCATCAGGTAGGTTGGGAAACATGGAGAATGTTAAATGGGCAAAGCTAATGAACATGACATGCAAGTCTTTAAAAGTATTGATACCAGTATTTGACCCCCTGAAAAAAATGATTAGTAGCAAGTGAGGCATAGGCAGCAAATGGCTGTAAATGGTGCTTAAACACTTTTTTCACATTCTCAGTATAGAGAAAAGCGGAAGAATGGACAGGACATTGTATGACAAGCTTTGGAGAAAGAGGTTTGGTACAGTTTGTTTGCATAATCAGCCAAGCCAGGGGAGGATCAAAGATCTCAAATTGAAGTCAGTATTTAAACATCCTGATATTGAAACCCAATAACAAAACCTGAAATTCAGGGAAGCCATCCCTACAAATGGCCTTGGCCATTGCAGGTAATGTCTTCTCACTTCAGCCTAGGAACTTTTATGTTCCGGATAACTTCTGAGATAAGCAAATCCACTTTTTGGAAGAAGGTCTCAGGGAGGAAAAGTGGTATGCATTAGAACGAGTAGGAGAACTGTAGATGAATATTTATTAACTTTTCTAACCTTGAAAAGATTTATTTATCTTGCATCAATTCACACAAAAATACACAAACCAAAAGGGTCTAACAGTAATATGAGATTGTTTTTGTCACCTGCACAAATGAAGTATTGTTATGAAAAAATTTGGAAAGCAAGTTTTCATGTGGGAAATTTTGAAAAAAAATGAACTTTTTATTAAAAGTCACACAAATTGCTATGAGAGAAAATAAATATCTTCCTAAAAACCCAGAGCCTCCTTTCAGCCCACCGGGAGACCGCTCTGTGTGTTTAGTAAAAGTTCTTTTGAGCAGATATTTTCTTCTCTTTTCCATTTTTTTCCCAGTACTCAAAGCTTCAGACCATCCACACACAAAATCTGAATATTAAGTTTGTGGCATGTTGAACAAGTCATTATTTTTCTTTGTGTGTGTTATGTATTAAAGGTCATTTAAAGATGTTGTTTGTGTGTGTGTGTGTGTGTGTGTGTGTGCGCGCCCTGTATTCTTGCCTGAATCTGTTCATTAGTTGCTTACGAACTCACAATGCTGAGATAGACAGTGGCAG
>JAPZEB010000025.1:27575882-27593977 GCA_029783705.1 Chaetodon striatus | reverse complement strand
TATTATTAATAAACATGGAAGCTGCATGCTCTGAACCAGCATAAACCAAAACTGTCCACAGCAGAGCATTACCACTATACTCTTTCAATTTTCTACCCTTTACAATAAAAGCCCAACTTAAAGCATTTTGTTTAGAGGCAACTCAACAAAACAGCTTACACAAGTAACAAATACATATTTTCAGAACTTACCATGTCGTCCCATTCTCTGAGCCCTCTCATATAATGTTCTGTCTCTGTACAGTACTGACGTTGAGCCGCACAGAAGTTTGTCCTCCATTTTGGATTCTCAGATACAAGGTCAGGAGAATCTTAACCAGATCTCAATGCTGATAGACTTTCTTGACACAGCCTCATGCCAGTTTCTCGTGCTAGTTGAAATATTTCAAGCCACAAATTTGTGTCTATTTGCTTCTTTGCATTGACTTTGTATGTAATCTCTCCGCTCGGAAAATTTGCTTGGCATTTGGTGTGAACACACCTTAATACTGAATAATATCAGCTAATAGCTGCTTTTTGTAACTCCATGGACATAGACATATCCCTCACACACCTTCAGAGTAAGACATCTAGCCTAAAAGAGACAAGACTACAGTAGTCTTAAGGCCTGGACACGCTGACATAAAACTAGCGGTGACGAAAGCTGACTGTTGGGTCGCCTTACTTCGTCTGTGTCTAAGTCAAAAAGTTGCACTGAAACACACTGCAAAGACAATTAACAAGTACGTTCTGCACCTGTGTGAGAGGGAATAACTCCATACCAACAAACAGCAGTATGCTACGTTCGTCATTCAAAAAGAGAAACCGGAGGGCCGTCATGACGCTAGTTAGCTAGTTAGCACATTTACAACACAATCCAATGTTGAAAGAACAAAGCATATTTATTGTGCGTCAGTGAACAATGACACAAACCATCAGGAAACATTTCTGCTTAAGAGCTCAGTGGCCAAAGAAAAATCTTACCTTATATAACAAGTTTGTTTTTATTTCACGCCCTCTTGACTTTAGCCTTTGGTTTACAATACTCACTTCCGTTTGTCTTTCTTTGCACTGAGCAGAACTGCAAGACACTGACGGGGTCTGCCGACTCCGCTGCCAATTCAACATGCTGAATTGGCTGGAAGTAAGCTGATGAGGGCTGACAAGGGCCCACAGTGCGGGACACAACGCATAAACAAGGGGGTTGACCAATGGCTGTCCGTCGGCTTGGTGTGTCAGGGCCTCATACATGTATCTAGTCTTATTTGTTGTTGTTTTGCATCTCTTTGTAGTTTTGTGGTTGTCTGACATCATAGTAATTTTCTCAGAATCTTTCACTTTACGCCATCTAATCACTCTGAACTCAGCCCCAGCTGTGCAGGCTGGTTTTCTGCTTGTGATTTTGATAGGTGACAGAACAGTCTCTCCAGCTGACATAGTTTGCCCAACAGTTCTTACAGTAGAAGAGACAATAGCTTGTAAATAATACCCAACATTGCATCGGCTTTCTGTTATTGGTCTGTCTAGTTGAGCTGGGTGGTGATACTCTCTGCGTCTCCAAGTGCTTGCACAACAGTCCTCAAAGTATATCTAACATTTGCATGCACTGTTTTTACTCTTTATCAGGTGTAGGAAAGCTGCTTGTATCTTCTGAACCCAGATCTGTCCGCGTCGGCTGGCTCAGCTGTGGTTGTGACGGGTGGTGCCACACTTTTTTTTCTCGTTCTCTCCAGGTTACACAGTTTGCACAATATGCCTTATTCCCTGATGGCCTCCCAGCTTAACACAACAGCTCTCTGTGTGTCATTTACACAGGTGCATTCAGTGTTTACTCTGTGCAACCTGAGTAACCATCCACACACACACACACACACACACCCACACACACACCCACACACACACCCACACACACACACACACACACACACACACACACGCGTACACACATGCATCATGAGAGATACCTGATAGATATGTAACATTAGACAGAAAGAAAAGACTGATTTGACTGTCGCAGCTAAGTTGACTTATTTTAGTTTTTTCATTGTCAAAAAAGAAAAGCCACAACAAGATGGAAAATATGCTTCGGAGTAAAAATAGAGTAAAAAGGAAAGAAACTCCACATAGACAATTCTCTCCGCAGACAGGCGCACCATGTGCCAGTCCACCTGTGGGGTTTGTGTTTAGTAGCCATGATCTATTCTCATATTAACTGTGCTAAAAGGGGGAGCTGTGTTCTGGGCCACACTCATTTAGGTCAGAAGCAGTTCAGTCAAGTCTAAAAGCATTATTCACTGCCTTCTTGTCATTGCCACTGGGAGTTTTTCATAACTCTCCCAGCTGCTACTTTCACTTCCCCATTTTCCACCATGGTCACATCAAACACTCCTGACCTGGCGTTTTGGATGCTCGCTCAGTTCTGCCATGTTCTGTTTGTACTCCAAACTGTGGAGAGACCCAACAACATGTAGGTGCAGGCACATATTTGTATGAGTGTGTGTGTTTGTGATGATCTGTGTGTGTGTGTGTGTGTGTGTGTGTGTGTGTGAGTGACAACAGGTGCACCTTTGTTGCATCCTGTTGTACAGCTGCTGCCCTGCTTGTTGTCTCTTCTGCTGGCATCAAAACCTAAATTCTCCCCTCTTTCAGGTTAACCTTTGTACATTATTTTATTAGGCATTAAAGAAATGGCTCAAAAAATTATTGGAACTGAAAAGACAATCAGCGGAACACTTGCTTCCTTTGCTGATGGTGCAAGTTTTGGAGACAAAATGTTGAGTTTAGCCAAAATGAGAAACAGAGTGCACTAGGACACAATATCAGTGAGGTCAAAGTTGTGTCCTTCTGTTTAAAACAAGTGGCAGCCTTCGGGGCTAAAAAATTAAGCCAACAAAGGAGTGCCAAAAACTGCAGTTCTTCGAACGGCCACTTGAGGCTGGCTCTGAAAGCCCGTCAATCCCCACAGACCCCTATATTAAAATGTTCAACTTTACAGCAGAAATATACATGTTTACCCACTGGTACAAAAAATGGTTTGTGCTCTATAGTATATGTATTCATGAAGACTGTACAGGTGATGACTGTATATATAACTGACCTGTTTAAACTGTATTAAGGCTTAATGGGACAGGTCACCCCAGCATCAAAAACTCACATTATTGTTCTTACCTGTAGTGCTATTCATTAATCTGGATTGTCTTGGTGTGGATGTTTGAGATATTAGCTGTAGAGATGTCTGCCCTCTGAACCACATCCGCCAACCGTATCAGAAGTATGTATCTACTCATGGACGAGAGGCTCAGGCTCGTGATAGTGTGAGAAGTAAATATTAATGGCGTCCTTCTTGGCTGAGCTGTAACGTTAGCTAGCTCAGTGGTGCTGAGTGAGCTAGCAGAGGATGCATGCTTCCTTCTGCGCAGTGATATGGTTAAAATAGTTCCAACTTGAAATTGTTTACAACAAGGTCTGTGAATAATCTTGAGTAACTGGGTCATGATTTCTGGATTGCTGTTGAGTTTTTCAAATGTATTTTTTTTGCCACTTTAAGTACCACAAGCTACAGTCGGAAAGAAGGCAGACACCTCTACGACTGATATCTCCAACACTCAGTAACTCACACCAAAACAGTCTAGACTGATAAATAGTACAACAGGTAAGAGGAAAATTATGTATTTATGATCGTGGGTGAATTGTCCCTTTAAAGTTACACACAATTAAGAGCTTGACTGCTTTATGTGACAGGCTGTCCACAGGTAGCGTCAGTTCCTGCATGGTGGCGAAGGCCAAAATACCAAGTTCAAGGCTTCAGAACTTTCAGAAGAGTCCACAAACTGGTCAATGATGTCACGGTAATTTCATATGTTAGACAGTCTATGGTTTAGAAGCAGGTCAAAGTAAGAACAGAAGAGCAACAGTACAGTTAGGTTAAGTGCTTGAAGCATGCACAGAATCAGTTTAAATGCACAATTGTTCACTCACCTATGTATGTACTTAAAACCATGGATCCCAGAAGTTTAAAACCGTAGCACAGTTTTTTACGCTACCCCTCCATGCTCACCTCACGTCATATATCACTTATGACATATATGAATTGATATATATATATATATATATATATATATATATATTATAAAATAGGTATTTTCTCAAACAAAAAAAAGAAAGTCAGCTGTTTTTCTGTTTGCTCCAGAGCAGATTTGCAGATAAATACTGAACTTAAATGAAGCAATGAAAAGTAATTAAGTATGCTAATTGGTTTAATGAGTTTGCTAATAGGTTAAAGTAAAAAATAGCTTACAGTTGAGTTTTTAAGATAAAAAAAGATGTGTTTTGTCTGTCATTTCTCCCTCTTAGTCGCTGTCCTGTTATATACATGTTAATTTTTGCTGGCTAAAGAGATGTCTTGTGAGCTTAGCCTTGGCACATTTGATAGTTTTCCCTGTAGATGAGGGATTCTAGTATAGGACAGCTAACCTCCCCTCTCTATGAAAAGCTGGAAGACACACAGCGTTGACTCTACAGTCTGACTGTAGTTATTTTGGCCATGTCAGATTCAGTCGTCCCAGACTGTGTTGAGGGCTGAGACATATCAGAGTTTCTTTGAGCTCTGTCTGCAGTGATAAAGCTTTCCATCACCTGCTCAGATTATATCTTTTATATCTTATATCTGACTGCTGTGCACCTGGAAAACGTGTATGGCCGAAATGCACCTTGCATTACTATGACAACCAGGAACCATGAGCTGAAGTCACCAGTAATAATTACAATGTTCATTGCTTGTTTCCTAAACTTTGGATGTTGAAAGACATAATGTAAAAATGTAGGTGATGTTGCTTGTTTTATGATGTAGCGGAACTCAAAATATACATTCTCGTGCAGCAGATACAGTAAATGGAAGGTTTATCCCACATGATTTATACACATGAACTGAGAAACTGAACAAAGTTTCCTTTAGATTATTTGTTAAACTTGTCAAAGGGTAGTACAATAGACTCCCAAACATTTGGCTACAGGATGATAAGAAAGTGTAGGAGACTAACATTATCTCAGCAGTGAAAAATGAGCTCTAAATGACTCCCATTTAGCTATTAAGCTAAATAAAGAGTAGCCCAGTCTAGTGGTTTGGTGGAGAAATCTGGTTAAAAAAAAAGTCCTTGAATAGTAGTGCATTGCACTATGTATTATATGAGTGACCTTACTGTGCACCTGAAATTGCAACCCAATGGTCAGAATATATGTTAGCATTTCTGCAGACCACGTTACATTTGGATGTAATTATGCAGCTGATACATTGAAACGTACGTTTCTTTATGTTTAAACAATGGCAGGGTTAAAAATAAAATGTCACCCTAGCCCAAGTTTGGTGGCACAAAAGCTGCTGAAAACGTGGTGACGAGTCACTAGAAAACAACCGGTGTTGTTGTTGTAGGTCTGCTTCTTGGCAGTCATTTTGCCCTGGTGTCATGCCACCATTATCCCCTCCTCTCCACAGTAACAAAGTCAGCTCATATACTGTATTGGTTTTGACTCAATCAAATATATACCCTCCTGCTGCCAGGAAGAGCACTGGAGCACCAAATGTGTATTAATCCAATGCTGATAATAGTCCTGAACAAATGCACTATTTCCTCCTGTTTGAATAATGTTTGTAAGAAAAATGTAACCAAAAAGTTGTGAAGATTTGTGTCTTCAGCAGGACCAAATAGATTTGGGGCTGAGTACCTCAGTCAGGCCGGAAGAAGTCCTAATGTACTAGAAGACATAGATGATAGATAAAGACATTGTTGGTTTTGGTTTCAGGAAGAAGAGAAATCTAAAATAATGCCAGCCTTCGCTGAATGTTTGACTTTTCTGTGTAAAATTTCTGTATTCATTGTATAAAGAGCTAAAGCATCCACTTATAACTGGTGGTATTTTTCATATGTCTTTAGAAAAACCACTTTCCACAGATCATCATTTGATCAAACTGACTTGTAGATGTACTCCACAGTAAGCAGTGAGACTTCATCTGTTAGACTAGTTTCACCAGAGATGTTTAACCCACAAGTGGGAGTGAGAGTAATAGACGAAATGAAAGAGTCTAATTCCTCAGAGAAAGTATCCAGAGAATGGATTGATGACGACATGAGTGTCAAAGTTAATGAGGGACTCGACCCCGTGACCTGCAGGGTCATTAGAAGGTCTATGATGCAGTGTAGGGATGGATTACAGCCCTTATGTTACTGCTCACCTACATAGCACAGACTGTTGAACCTAAAAAGGCAGCAGTTGATGGACAGATTGACTGATATGTCAATTGATCGCTGCGGACAGCTAATCAGACAACACAGTGGTAAGTTACAAACAGTCGTGGTTATTCTGTGACATTAGATATCCAATATATTTAGATATCAAGACACATTTTTCCTGTTTATTTTTTGCTCTGGAATGTGGAAATTCCAATGTAAACCCTTTGTGTCTTTTCATTAAGAAAAGCCCCCATACACAGTCTCATACTTTACGCGCGCTTTTCTTGCCTGGATAAAGTCCCCCCTTTCACTCTGTTCTTCATGGAACCTCCCACCACAGGCCCCCACCTTCCCACCCCTTCGAAAGTTTTTTTTCTTGGAGGGACTTTGAGGAAGAATGTCATTCAGCGCATTCAACCGCGCGCCCCCAAATCTCTGCTGCAAACATGTTCCCACTGATTCTCTCAAAGAATTAATTGCTCCAAATAATCTCACCATCTGGTTGTGGAGGTCCATACCTACGAGGCTGCTTGCATTGCGAAGGTTGGGGCCTATTCAGACTCCTGCAATGCTGATGTGGTGCAGAGAGAGAGAGAGGTGGTGAGGCTTGCCAGGAGGCTGAAAAGAGGAGGGAATGACAAAGACCACCATCTGCTCCTTGTCTTTCTTGTCGGCGACCCCGGACGCCAGCAGAGACCCTGCATCTCTATGATCCAACAGCAGACCACTGACTGGAATGTTATTGAGAGAGAGGATGGGGAGAAGGAGGAAGGCAGTAAGTGAGAAAAAAAGAAAGAAACAGAGTAAGAGGACTCTCGTTCTCTCATCATCTGTCCTCAACTTTTGCATTCCATTTACCTGTCATCAAAATGTTTGGCAAACTTTTCAAACGTTGCAAAGAATCACATGCAAATCACATATGCTTTCATTAGCTAGGGTTAAAGGTTAAATCCAGGCAATTACTGCTACAATAACATTATTATTTAGCAGTAAAAATGAAATTAAAATATTTTTTGCGTAGAATTAAGTACCTATCTATCTATCTATCTATCTATCTATCTATCTATCTATCTATCTATCTATTATGGCCGTGTATTGCCAAGAATACGGTGATAATATGTATCACAATACAGGGGTTATGATTCAATATATTGTATCATGAGGAGTCAATATGAAATAACTCAGAAAAAGGTTGGTTTCACATGGGACATGAACACCGTTCTCCTGGAGGAAAGTTGTGTGTATGTTGACCCATCCACCACCCCAACCTGCCACCTTATGCAGACTTTCGCTCTTTATACTACTTCTCTTTTCTTCCTACTTCTGCCCATCAGCACCTTCATCATGTGATCACAGCCTTCATGATTACGTGAGTTATACACAAATTCTGGTGCATTGCTTTTCGTAGGTATATGTATGAAAAGTGCATGAGAACAGTGTGAATCAGAACAGTGGGATCTGCATCAGACAAAAAGCGTACCAAACTGAACTGAATCGTACCGTACTGCTTGGTGGAAACAGGGCTTTGATGTTTGTAGGCCATGTGAGGTTATCATGTACTCCAATCAGTAGGATGTCGACTGCTCATCTCCTAACAACTCAGGCCGTCAAATGTCAGTCAACTGTTGACTTGGAAAAAGCCATCTGGAGACTTGAAGTTCACATGTTACTTCTACAGTCTTTCTAAAAACAGCCCACCTGTGGTTGCAAGAGATGAGATTATGTTATGCCTGCTCTCCATAATGAGAACCCCCCCCCAAAATCATTAACCCATCCTCTCTTCATCCCTTTCTCATCCCTTCATTCCAGCACTCTACAGGAGGCGATTCATCCGATTCCCCATTTAAACTCTGAATATATTTGAATAATTACTTTTTTTTTCACTTTCTGACCTTGAGGACCAGGAAGACCCCAATCACATCTCCTAAATATCAGTTTGTATCAAATGTCACACCTTTCCTAGACTTTCTCGTGCCAATTTTCTGCTCTGTTCATGTCATTTGGAAAAAAAATTATTTTCCTCTGTATATCTACACAGCAAAGCATCTACCCCCCTTTCCCATACAATAAGAGCTCTTTACAAAAAGAAAAACAAGTGTGTGCGTGTGTATGTGTGTATGTGTGTGGCTGTGTGTGGTGGGGGGTGTAGATTCAGATCCACTTATGGTGTGGGAATGAGTAGTATGCAGTGGAAACGAGGATAAATGAAAGTTTCATGCCCTATAGTGTGTGTAGTGTGGGCGGCAGTGTTGCTGCCTTTCTAGTGTGAATATTGTGTGTGTGAGGGTGTGTGTGTGTGTGTTCTTTCTGCTCCAGGGTGTTGGTGCCCTCTGCACCTCCACACCCCTGGGAAAGCGTAACAGGTGTGCCTTCCAGTGCGGCAGGGCTGAGGGGCTGAAGGTGGGCGGGCAGGGTGCTCCGACCTCCCTCTGGGTGATGTGGCCCAGCATGCATCCTGTCCATGGAATCAGCCCCTGACCACCAGCCTCTGGCTCCAGCACCATTTCTGAGAAAAAAGGCAAAGAATGCGGTAGCTAATTACTGCATTAACATGACAATCAAACAGGCAGATCACACACGTACAAGACTAAAAGTAGAGTTTCACTACAGCGCTGCGGGCATCAAGAGGCAAATTCACAACACACTTAACTACTCTGTACCTTCTTGCTACTTACATTACATTACATTACATTACATTTATTCAGCCAATACTTTTATCTAAAGGGACTTACTATAAGTGCATTTAACCATGTGGGTACAACGTAGGAAGTGTAAGAGTCAAGCAAGTACATCAGCTTCAACAAATATGCTGATCTACTCCAAGTACCACATTTAGAAACAGTAACAAATAGAGAAAGGTTTTTTTTTTTAACAATATTGTTTTAATGGGCCAAAGTGCAGTCTGAACAGTTTTCAATCTGTGATGGTAAAAGCACTTGAAAAACTAAACTAAAAACCCAAATTACTACAATAGGCGTCAAACTGAAATTATGGTAACAGCTTTATTTATTAGTCCACCTACTGATAGTTTAAAGAGTATTTGTAACATTTCAACAATTTATTAGTTGAGATCCAACAAGTTACTTGTTTCCATTTATTCTGTAGATGTTTAACATTTTATCTATAGAGCACAAGTTAAGTGAATAGTTCAA
Organism: Chaetodon striatus; assembly: GCA_029783705.1. Classification (NCBI taxonomy): domain Eukaryota; kingdom Metazoa; phylum Chordata; class Actinopteri; order Chaetodontiformes; family Chaetodontidae; genus Chaetodon; species Chaetodon striatus. The sequence continues at coordinate 27,584,620 of JAPZEB010000025.1, read as the reverse complement.
GTTTCGCAAATTATTCAGAGAATATGGGTGAACTGTCACAAACTGTAGAGATAAACATCTACAGACAAGAGAATTTGAATTGTTGAATCTGAGTAATAAGCTATCCAAATAAATAAATGTATATATATATATTCTGTGTTATATTCTGTGTTTTATATCGCTAGGAATTGTGTATCCTTTGATACTGGACTATTGTTTTGACAAAATAAGCAATTTTTGTAGCTTGGGCTCCGGGCACTTGACATTTTTATTATTATCAATAAAGCTACTTATTAATTATAAAAAATAATCAAAAGATGAATCCATCAAGAAAACAATTGCTGATGACAAAACAATTTTACCAAAAGGTCAATTTATCTTTCTGGAGTTTTTGATTGTATAATTTGACCATCCTCGGAAAATGTCGTTGCCTAGTTGTCATCTCCAACCAATTATTTAACAAATGTACCCACTTCACAACAATTGGCCAGGTGGGCAAAGTTGAGAAAGTTTTAATTCTCTTTCAAGCTCTTTGTTCATCATTCTTAACACAGCTTATTTCATCACGTTTTGTATGTATAAACAACTGTAAAACCATAAATGCCAAAAGGGTGCGCAAATATCGTCTCTTGCCACTCTCTAAAAGCCCAGACTCACCAAAGAGACATCAAAGAACTAGTGGCGACGAAGACCAACTGTTGTGTCCCCTCACATCGTCTGTGTCCACTATCGAGCTGTGAGGTCAGTAACAGGGTAGGCATTGCATTATGAAGGCCAGATTAAACCTTATGAAGAATTTCATCTTTAACTTCATGTGCATATCATGGAAGCACACACTGGTTAATATCCAGTAAGTTCTCATCAGCGATGACACAGAATTCACGATCTATGCAAGAGTGGCATGTAAAATAACTGCTTTTGAAAAGTAATTACTTAGCACTAGTAACCTATGTTCAATGCAACCATTTCCATTCTGTCTTCCATTTAGTTAGCAACATGGGTTAATTTAATATGAAGCCAAACATAAATATACAATAGCTCATAGATCTCGGGAATACTAAGGATAACATCCACCCGTTGATCTTTCCTGGTGAAAATATATATTATGGCGTTGTAGAACTCGTTACGGGATGATGGATAGTGGCACAGTCACTGACTGCTAGCAGAGCCACAGTTCGTTTAAAAACCCTTCTCTGTCCCTTTTATTGATGTAGCTTTGTTAAGGCTGAGGTTGTCCTTACTCTTGAGATATTTTCCTTTTTGCTTTAAAATCCAATTTTGCAAAATCGTTCAGTTCTGAGATGTCCGCGACCACTGCCATGCTGACATAGCCACGTCTAAATCCAACTGTGCACATTTCAAGTGTGGAATCTCGATACGTATCATATGTAATCAAGGGCATTTCTGGCATATTTATGTAAAAAGGCTTGGATGACTTCTTTTTTTTTGCATTAATGTTACAGAATACAGGATCGAAGTGCTCAACATGCTCTTTTGGCTTGCATTCACAGTAAATGGGGATTAAAAGCAATGCCTGTCTCTTGATTATTTTCGTACTCCATTATGTTCAGTGGCTACATTTCTCATCATAATGTCTAAACTATTGAATAAACATATAAATGAAAGATAGAAATCACAAGAATAAACAGCAATATTACAAATACAAATTTATTTTACCACATATTATTGGTTTAGAGAATGTGATTTATAAGGGAGACAGGGTAAGCGCTACCTACCTTGCTTACCCTGATGGCATGTCACTGCCTGTGTCTTAGCCATAAAGTTGCACTTAAACACATCCCAAAAACTACAGCCAACTAGCACATATGTTCTGTACCTGTGTGAGAGGAAATAACTCTCCATACCAGCAGGCGGCGATAGTCTATATTTATCTTTCAAAGAGGGAAACCAGATAACCAACAAAACGGATTCAAGGTGCTAGTTAGCTCATTAGCACACGAACACAACCCGATGTTAAAAGAACAAATGATATTTACCGTGTACTAACGAACAATAACAGTTAACAAATGCTTACAAGATGTTTCTGCTAAATAACTCAAACATTGGCTACAAAAAATAATGACTTTAGCTGTTTGTCTGCTTTCCTCACTTCGTTTCTCTTTTCATGCACTGAGCTGAACTGCCAATCAGACTATTTGTATTCACCCATGGGCTGTGATGGCTCAGACACCGATTCAAGATGCTGAACCATTGGCCCGGTGTGTCAAGGCCTTAAGATGACAGCCTTTTCAACCCCACTTTTGTCTGCTCTGAATACCTATAAATAGCCTACTTTTCTGACTATAAACACTATTCAGATAACACTTTGTGAGAACTACTTTATTGAGAACATACCATGGCCTTCAGCCTCGGTTTCTGAGATTGTTTTGTCCGTTACTGTTTCTTGGGTCAAGAATGAGCTTTCAGTGTCAAAAATTGTCAGTTGCAGAGATGTCTTGTCATGACTGAGCTAAACGATAACTGAACATATAACTTATATCACAGTGAAAATGAAGCAGGTGCTTCAGCATTCAGCTGTTCATTTTCACACTCTTCTCACAACCTACTTGCATTTAGAAAATCTAAATATTATGGGAGGCTTTGCACTATCTACTTTTTTCAGGACTGATGATTGTGAAACAGTTTGACGTGCTTTGGAGGGTGGACCGCTTTCTGTGTTTTATATCCCACCACACCAGTAGTTTTGCTTTGGCAGAGCATTCACACACAATCACACAGGGACCTAAAGATTTTCAAAAATGGACTTGTCATGGAAAATTGCCTGTTTGGTCTTGAGTCTAAACAGCTTTATTTAGATGGAGTGAAGCTCTGCTGGAGTCTATCTGAATTAAAAGATGTGGCATAAGAAAGGCTTATTTTCAGAGGCAGGGCTCAAAGTATGCGCTGTTAGTAGCCTGAGCTCTGGGCGGCTCCTGAAGTCGTGTTTGCAGTGCAGGGAGAGAAGCCAGCACAGATGGTTAGGTACCAAAGGCAGCGGACTTTTTCTCATGCCTTTAAATGGGAGCACTCTCTTTCTTAGCTAATATTTAGCTCCTTCAAATGCTAATGGAGTGGCTTCGCTCTCCAAGGTTAGCATAACAACTATGGGAAAGCCTTTAGATCTCAGACATTTGTTTACCAGATGAAAGAGCCTGCACATCGTAAGAGCAGAGAGGGAGAGAGTCAGGCCTCTCAGCACTATATCTCCTCAACTACCCCCAGTCAATTTCAAGTGACAAGGCTCCACTGTTTGTGCCATTTTCTATCAGTAAATTTACTTCAACACTTATTTTCCTCTCTGATGATTTTGAGAGAACACTGTTGTCATGCTTTAATGTGATGTCACATTGTGTGTGTTTGTATGTGTGTGTGCAGGAAGTGGGATTCTGTATCATAATAAATAAAGGCTGAGAGAATATTTAGCTGCATAACTTGAATGGACTGTTGTGATCCTAAAAAGTTAGAAAAATAAATCAGTAATGCTTTGTATGTTTTTATATCATTCATTCATATTGCATCCCATATATTTAGACAGGAGCAGGAAATGGTGAACCTACTTTTGAGGGTTTTTTTTTTTTTGTTATTTGAGCTTTTCTTACTTTTTTTAAAACCTCGTAAAATAACTAAAGAAATTTGCATTTTCAGTATAATCAAGAGGCTCCACAATGTTTCTGCCCTTTTTATTTAAAGAAAACCTCAGTTTGTGCTGTATCCACAAGCTGCTTTGATTCTGTTTTTAGCTCCATTTGATCCATTGTTAAGTGGAAGAAAAATGATTTATATCACCATGGAAACACCAATAGCGAACACAAAATACTCTGAATGAAAACCAAAATACCAGATCCACAAAAAGAGCAGCTTCAGTTTTGATCAGAGCTTTCAAATATTGTTGATGTGTGCTACTTCTATATGACTTAAAAACAATTCTCCTTTGTGTGAGATAACCTGAATTATTAAATATGAATCAAAGGGGGGAAAAAGACAGAATGGCCCATAAAAAGGTCGACAATAAGTAGAAGCATTTCCCCCGCTGAGCAGTTTCAGAGGCAAACAACTCATATTATACTTCAAAACTGTAATAAAGCACTATCTTTCCAGCATCTCCGTAATGCATTATTCACTTCCAGTTGCCAAGAGGAGACTCTAGAGGATGGTTAAGAACCCACTACAATATTTATGTAGTATGCTGCAGTGCTGCCACACACACACACACACACACACACACACACACACACACACACACGTACATATAAAACCCTATCAAACCCTGGTGTTTGCTGCCAAGAATCCGTATGGACCTGCCTACATCTCTGCGGATTAACAACATAAAACTCTTAACTCCTAGACGACACTGTTAGTTTTTTCTGCGTGTGTTGGACACTAGTTGGTAAGAGCAGAATGCATTATGCCTTATTATTCCCTTTTATGTCACACTATCACTTTCTCCCTGGCGCTGGCCCACATACTGTAGATTGTTTATGTCTGTTTTAGGATCCAGGCCAGCCATGACTTCTTTCACTTGGGATTTCTATACTAGGAGCATTCTCAGTGATGATCTATTTGAAAATGAGAGATAGAAAACACATTCCTTAGAGATGCTAAATATATTTCTGAAGAGGCTCGGGAAGCACGTTTGATTAAAGAGCGCAGCCCTGTAGCCTATGTAGTGCATCAACTCCTCAAAGTAGCAGAGCAGAGTTTAACTTTGCAGATCATTAATGGTAATGAATGTATGCTGTATGGTAATGATGTAGACATTGCAGGTCATCAGATCATCGTGATGACGGCTGCTCTGCTTGTCTAATGACACAGAAAGCTCAGGATCCTGAGTGACACAGACATTAAGTCCATTTGTTTCTGTGCAGCAGAGGGTTTTTGTCCTGAGAAAGACACACCTGAACACAGGTGTTTAGAGCAGCAATGGCATGCGGTGGATTTAGTATTAATAACAGGTAAGTAATAATAAAGCAATTAAGTAAAATATAGAAATTCAAAAGCAAAAGCAAAAAAACACCAGGGGAGCTAAAATGATACTGTGAGAACCCTGCACACTTTTTGTGTCTAAAACCTCTTCCACAGCAGACTGCTGACCCAGGAAATGTGTGGCTCCATCGCCAGTGTGAAAGGGTCCATCTGGGTTAAGTCGACTCCACAAAACAACTCTGGTCAAGATCAGGGTTGGGAGCTGGGTCAAGCTCTGTTCTGCTGAGTGTAAAAGTTCAGGCTGTACCTGTGACGCTTCATTTCCTCACCCCAACCCCCTCCAATGGTTAACTCAGATCAGCATTTTATGTTCTTGGATTGAATGTGCGTGAGGAATTTAAGGGTTATCAATTACTCACCTTGTGTGATGTTGAAATACTGAAGAAAACCTTGTTTTTTTTACATGACTCCAATAAGTAAGGAATCCAAAAACAGAGAAAAATCTCAATGAATTGATATCATAGGGGTCCATATTTAACAACAGCAAAACTATATAAAAACACCCCTTTACAAATGTCAACACAACTCATGCAGTACTGCATAATCTGACTTATGTATGCTCAGTACTTTGCAAACAGTCTTTTCTAACAGGGAACTGAACTGAAAGTGAAACTTGTCTATATTCTCCTCTCAGCCAAACTCTCAGCTTTATTCCTCCTTCTTTGGCCTTTTCACTGCAAATTGCACTGCATACATACTCAGCAAGCTCATGGTTGCCATCCATCCATTATTCTTATTTTTTGGCACAATAACATGCAACCGCTGGTAATCTCACAGGATTTGTGGGGTCGTCTAGCTCTAAAACTCCAGTCATTACTGACCAGTCCTAGAGTGTGTTGACAGGTGTATTTACTCAGTCATAAGGTTTACACTACTCCTTCCTGTCAAAGACTAAAAAGCCTGCTCAAAGTTGGTCAACAATTCTTTATATGTGGTTTGTACAGTCTTTGTACGTTTCAACTAGTGCTCAGGTTTCTCCCAAGCTTAAGTGAGCTTTGAGACTGAAAACAGCCCTGTGTTAAAAAATGCAAGAGGCTGGGTTGGTGGGGATGTGTTATTTCAGGTACCAGTCAGACAGTGAAGTATGAGTTTTTGACCTGGCTGCCATTTTGAAAACAGTTGAACCAAAATGAAGCACCGCCCACCAATCGGAGCAAACAGTCTCATTTTACAGCTGAACAGTGCATGAAAACTTCTTTCTGAAAACATCTGAGGTGAGAAATAGGCAATGCAGTAACAGGATCTTGATTTATATTTGATCAGTGCTGCCTAGTTTGACAGTTTGACCTGCAGAACACAAGCAGTGATTGACCTGATTGACAGCTGCATTAAAGACTTCTTGACTGATCAGATGTTTTTGGGTGTGTTGCGTTAGGTTCTGGTAAATACCATTAGATGCAGTAGGAGGAGGAGTGTGATTTTTTTCACAGATTATCTGTCTCGTCTACTACTATGTGGATATAGGGACAGTTCCATCAAATATGACCAACTGTAGCTTTAAGAAGTGAAAGATTAGTACCTCCCCTTTCAGCCCTACTGGTGCTAATATCAATATTAAGATCAATATTGGAGATGAAACAGTTTGGCAAATGCATAAAAGTGGAATGAACAATGATGAGATCACTTTAAGAGGTGACTCATTCTATTGCATCATCTAACAATCGGTGAGGCATATGATAAAGTTTTCCTCCATGCTGTTGCTGTCTCCCTTCATAACCCCATAGTCCATGATCCCAATCTAACAATAGGATCAGCTCTCTACACTCTTCACATCCTGATAAATAGAAGCTCTGAGTCACTGAGTCCAGATTGTGAGGCCTGATATTTTGTAGTCAGGGAGGCTATTGTGGCTATTTCAGCGTATTTGAGGTCAGGACATTCAAGGAGCTGTCTGCTCATGGCTTGTAGAGTGAATGAATAAGAGAGAGTGACTGCGGCAGAGATAGAGAGTGTGTGTGTATATGTGTGTGTGTGAGAGAGAAAGAGGGAGAGAGAGGCAGGGAGATAGATAGATAGAGAGAGAGCACACACTTTCACACACGGACAGAGAGCGGGAGATAGGGCTCTTTTGTGCTGATGTGTTCGGTGACCTTGCGCTCTCGGTGATGGGCCTCTATCTCCACTCACACAATGGAACAGCAAAATAGGATTCTTAGATACACCAGCACACAGTGGAGCCAGAGACTGGATCTCACTGATGCAGTGGGCCTAACACCAAGTGTGTGTGCGTGTGTGTTCCTGCGTTGGTGTGCACGTGTGTGTAAATGGTGCGATAGAGGAAACAGCAGAAATAGAGAAAAAGGAATGCCATCTATCACAAAGGCTGAGAGGCCTTGGCAGAGCCTCGGGGTGCTTATTATTTTGCCCACAGTGTGTGGGCGAGCTGCAGCACACAGCCTGGTAGACAGAACATAGATTTACAGCCAAGGTGTTGTGCTCCGGTCGAGGTGCAAGTAGGCAATACTTAGAAAAATTTTATTCCCAAACTAGCCATATAGAAAGGCCTTAATGTTAACAGCTCCATGAAACAAAGAGTTTTATCCAAGAAATGCTCACACTAACTTTCGCTGAAATAAAAGCTTTCAAAATGTTTTGAAAAAAAGTCTTTGCAGGGGTCCAAAGGTCAGAAATGTCGTATTTGTCTTTCTTAGGCATACCACCTATAACCCTAACCCATGTATGCTCTGATGACACTAACACTGCATAGATCTAAGTGTGCGGAAACCTTTTCTACCAGACAGACCACCTTTAAAATGTGTGTTTGTGTGTGCGTTAAAGAATTAATACCAGTTTTAAGGCCCCTGCGTATCTTAAAATCTATTTTGTCATACAAACTCAAGACATTGAGTTTCCCTTTCGTACATGTGGCACAGAACAGAAGATTGTCCTTGTCAGACACTTTCTAGCTTTCTGGAAATATTCTGTTCCACCCAATCACATAGCCATTTTGTAATCTGGCTATAAACAACAGAGTCTCTTGCTATTCCTTGAATTTGTCTGATGATTTTGGCTTTGGCCCTTACTGACAGAAGTTTCCAAACCTTGTGTCCGTTGCTTTCTTGATGTAAATGACCTTTCTTATTTACCTGCAGATGTTTGTTTTCTTCCAGTTTTAAGCGAGCCACATGATAGAAACATCATCAACACACCCACTTACTTAGTGTGAATTCTCCAGACAATGATTTGCTCTAATCACACATGGGCAGGGTAAAGTCCGCTTAATGTCCGATCCTACTGATTTGAATATTTGCACTTGCACATACAGCTCTTGCAGGTAATGTCTGAATAATTTCAGGTTTGTAGTTCATGTGTGAAAGGGGCTAAATAATGAACTTGTGAATCATTTGTTTCACAAATGGTTGCATGTTAAAATGACTTTGAATGTCTGTACTGTTAATTCAGATCCTTTCTATGAGCCAAAGTATACTAAATCTGTCCTCCCCAGAAATTTCAGCAAGCCCTCTAAAAGAACTTATGTTTATTTTCAAGTGACAAAGCAGCTGATGGATTTATGATGAGCGCAAAGGAGCAGGTAAGGTGACATAGGTGTAGGGTAAGGATGTCAGAGTGAATGAAGGATCAGCAAAACATTGGACTCTTACAACATAAATGTTGTCACGTTATCAGAAACATCAGAAAACACTTGAAAAGGTGGAATAATAAATCAAATTTGGTTTAAGGTTTATTGTCATTTGCATGCTTGCACATGAAACCAAATTTTTGTTCTCAGGTCCAGCAGTGTACAGTACAATAAATCTAAAATAAACTATGATAAA